>JAWDGP010003707.1:0-5000 GCA_033675545.1 Elysia crispata | reverse complement strand
GATAAACCCTGAACTGATATGGCAATGAGGATTTGCTTTACCTGGAAATTATAGCCATTTTTCCTGAGTAAATTTTTATCTGTATCTCTAAGTCTGACTAGCAAAGACTAATAGCTGACAAAAAAATTTATAACAATTCGAAATTTGAGCTGATTAGTTATGTCTCTTTTCTATTCGCTATGAATTTTCGCATATTCATAACTATTAAATATTACACGTAAGTAAATAACACATGTAAGTAATGCTCAAAATATTAATAAACAAATGTTCTACTCAAAATGACAAAAAAAAAAAATTGACGAATTTTACATAAAAAAAAAAAAATTTTCTAGAAAATTTTATTTTTAGAACACACCCAGAACTATTACTACCATTGCGCCTAATATGACCGACATCATTATTATTAATATTACTACTACTAATACTTATACTACTACTACTACTACTACTAATACTACTAAAACTACTACTACTACTACTACTACTACTACTACTACTACTACTACTACTACTACTACTACTACTACTACTACTACTACTACTACTACTACTACTACTACTACCACCACTAGTACTACTACTACTACTACTGCTACTACTACTACTACAGATACTACTACTACTAGTACTACTACTAGTACTACTACTACTACTACTACTACTTGTACTCACTCCTACTACTACAACGACGGCTACTACTACGCTGCTGCTGCTGCACTGCTGGCGCTGCTACTACTACTACTACTACTACTGCACTACGGCTGGCTACTACTACTACTACTACTACTAATACTGTTACCACTACAACTACGATTCCTTACTACTACTACTACTACTAATACTATTACTACTACTACTTCTGCTACTGCTACTACTACGCCACTACTACTACTACTACTACTACCTACTACTACTACTACTACTACTACTACTACTACTACTACTACTACTGCCGCTACTACTACCACTACTACTACTACTACTACTACTACTACTACTACTACTACTACTACTGACCACTACTACTCCTACTACTCCTACTACTGCTACTACTACTACTACTGCTAATGCTCTACATAATCCATCTACTCATGCCTACTACTGCTAAGCTACTACTACTACTACTACTACTACTACTACTGCTTCATGCCGCGCCACTGCTGCTGCTTCTGCTACTGCTGCTACTACTACTCTCCGCTACTACTACTACTACTACTACTACTACTACTACTACTAGTCACTACTACTACTACTGTCCTACTACTCCTACAATGGGTAGCTACTACTACTACTACTACTGCTGCTGCTACTGCTTCTGCTGCTGCTGCTGCTGCTAGCTGCTCTTCGCATCATATTTCCTGCTGCTCTGCTGCTCTGCTCCTGCAGTGGTGCTGCTGCTGCTGCTGCTGCTGCTGCTGCTGCTGCTGCTGCTGCTGCTGCTGCTGCTGCTGCTGCTGCTGCATTGCTGCTGCTGCTGCTGCTGCTTAGCTGTGCGACTGCGGCGGCTGCTGCTGCTGCTGCTGTGCTGCTGCTGCTGCTGCTGCTGCTGCTGCTGCCAGCTGCTGCTGCTGCTGCTCATGGCTTGGCAACGCTGCTGCTGCTGCTGCTTGGCTGCCTGCTTGGCAGCGGCGAAGCAGCAGCGGCTGCTGCTGCTGCTGCTGCTCCTGCTGCTGCTGCTGCTGCTGCTGCTGCTGCTGCTGCTGCTGCTGCTGCCAGCACAGTCCATGCTTGGCTTGGCTGCTGCTGCTGCTAGCTGCTGCTGCTGCTGCTGCTTGGCTGCTGCTGCTGCGGCTGCCGCTGCTGCCTGCTGCTGCTGCTGCTGCTGCTGCTGCTGCTGCTGCTGCTGCTGCTGCTGCTGCTGCTGCTTGGCTGGTGCTGCTGATCAGCGCTACTGCTGCTACTTGCTGCTGCTGCTGCTGGCTGCTGCTGCCTTGGCAGGCTGCGATTGGCTGCTGCTGCTGCTGCTGCCTGCTGCTGCTGCTGCTGCTGCTGCTGGTGCTGCTGCTGCTGCTGCTGCTGCTGCTGCTGCTGCTGCTGCTGTGCTGCTGACTGCTGCTACTGCAGGCTGCTGCTGGCTGCTGCTGCCAACGCTGCTGCTGCTGCTGCTGGGCTGCTGCTGCTGCTGCTGCTGCCGCCAACAGCTGCCTGCTGGCTATGCTGCTGCTGCTGCTGCTGCTGCTGCTGCTGCTGCTGCTGCTGGCAGCACTGCTGCTGCTGCTGCTGCTGTTGCTGCTGCTGCTGCTGCTGCTGCTGCTGCTGACAACTGCTGCTGCTGCTGCTGCTGCTGCGACGCTGCTGTTGCTGCTCATTGCAGGTGCTGCTGCTGCTGCTGCGTTTTGCTGCTGCTGCACTGGCTGCTGGCTGCTGCTGCTGCTGCTGCTGCTGCTGCTGCTGCTGCTGCTGCTGCTGCTGCTGCTGGCACCGCTGCTGCTGTTGCTTTGGATAACGCTGCTGCTACTCGCACACTGTTGTCACTGCAGCTGCTGCTGCTGCTGCTGCCTGCTGCTGCTGCTGCTGCTGCTGCTGCAGGTGCTGCTGCTGCTGCTGCTGCTATGGGCCTGCTTGCTGCTGCTGCTGCTGCTTCTGACTGCTGCTGCTGCGACGCTGCTGTTGTTGCTGCTGCTGCTGCTGCTGCTGCTGCTGCTGCTGCTTGCTGCTGCTGCTGCTGCTGCTGCTGCTGCTGCTGGATGGCTGCTGCTGCTGCTTCTGTTGCTGCCCTGCTGTTGTCACTGCGAGCTGCTGCTGCTGCTGCTGCTGCTGCTGCTGCTGCTGCTGCTGCTGCTGCTTGTGCTGCTGCTGCTGCTGCTGCTGCTGCTTGCTGCTGCTGCTGCTGCTGCTGCGGTGGTGCTGCTGCTGCGTTTGCTGCTGCTGCTGCTGCTGCTGGAGTGCTGCTGCTGCTGCTGCTGCTGCTGCTGCTGCTGCCTGCTGCTGCTGCTGCAAGCTGCTGCTGCTGCTGCTGCTGCTGCTGCTTTCGTTTCTGCTGCCCTGCTGAGTGGCATAGTTACTGCTGCTGCTGGTACTGGCGCTGCTGCTGCTGCTGCTTTTCTGCTGCTGCTGCTGCTGCTGCTGCCACTGCTGCCATTGGTACCCTGCCATGACTGCTTGTATTACTGTCACCACCACTGCTGCTGCTGCTGTGCTGCTGCTGCTGCTGCTGCTGCTGCTGCTGCTGCTGCTGCTGCTGCTGCTGCTGCACTGCTGCTGCTGCTGCTGCTGCTGCTGCTGGCACTGCTGCTGGGCACCCCAGCCCAGCTGCTGCCACTGCTGCTGCTGCTTTGATGGTGCTGCTGCATGCTGCTGCTGCTGCTATGGATAGCTGCTGCTGCTGCTGGACGCTGCTGCTGCTGCTGCTGCTGCTGCTGCTGCTGCTGCTGCTGCTGCTGCTGCCACTGAAAACGGTGCTTCGCTGCCAGCGGACTGCTGGCTGTTGCTACTCGCCATGACTGCTGCTGCTGCTATCGCTGCCACTGCTGCTGCTGCTGCTGCTGCTGCTGCTGCTGCTGCTGCTGCTGCTGCTGCTGCTGCCGCCTTGCTGCTGCTGCTATACTACCTGCTGCTGGCGCTGCTGCATGACTGCTGGTGCTATGCTGTACTGCTGCTACTGCCACTGCTGCTGCTGCTGCTGCTGCTGCTGCTGCTGCTGCTGCTGCTGCTGCTGCTGCTGCTGCTGCTGCTGCTGCCGCTGCTGCTAACCTTGTTCTGCTGCTGCTGCTGTCACTGCACTGCTGCTGCTGCTGCCGCCTGGTGCTGCTTGCTGCTGCCATCGAACAGCAACGATTGCTGCTGCTGCTGCTGCTGCTGCTGCTGCTGCTGCTGCTGCTGCTGCTGCTGCTGCTGCTGCTGCTGCTGCTGCTGCTGCTGCTGCTGCTGTAACGCACTGGTTGCAGCTGCCAGTGCTGCGGACATGCTAATTAACATTGCTATCGCTGCTGCTGCTGCTGCTGCTGCTGCTGCTGCTGCTGCTGCTGCTGCTGCCTTGGCTGCTGCTGCTGCTGCTGCTGCTGCTGCTGCTGCTGCTGCCGCCTTGGCTGCTGCTGGCTGCGTTTGCTGGCTGCTGCTGTCGCTGCTGCTGCTGCTGCTGCTGCGGTGCTGCTGCTGCTGCTGCTGCTGCTGCTGCTGCTGCGTGGTGCTGCTGCTGCCTTGCTGCTGCTGCTGCTGCTGGACGCACTGCTGCGCTGCTGCTTGGCCCTGCACTGCTGCTGCTTGGCTGCTGTAACGCAGTGGTTACGGCTGCTGTGCCTTGCTTTGCTGCTGCTGCTGCTGCTGCTGCTGCTGCTGCTGCACTGGTTGCTGCTGCTGCTGCTGGTGATTTTTGCTGCTGCTACAGCAGCTGCTGCTGCTGCTGCTGCTGCTGCTGCTGCTGCTGCTGCTGCTGCGTGGCAGCCATGACTGCTGCTGGCGCTGCTGCTGCTGCTGCTGCTGCTGCTGCTGCTGCTGCTGCTGCTGCCAATGCTGCTGCTGCTGCAGTACCCAGTGATTGCGGCTGCTGCTTGAAACGCTGCTGCTGCTGCTGCTGCTGCTGCTGCTGCTGCTGCTGCTGCTGGCAGCTTGCTGCTGCTGCTGGCTGCTGTTGCTGCTGTTGCTGCTGCAATGCCAGTTGCTGTTGCGCTGCTACTTAGCTGCTGCTGCTGCTGCTGCTGCTGCTGCTGCTGCGTTGCTGCTGCTGCTGCGGTACTGCTGCTGCTGCTGCTGCTGCTGCTGCTGCTGCTGCTGCTGCTGCTGTATGGCTGCTGCTGCTGCTGCTGCTGCTGCTGCTGCTGCTGCTGCTGCTGCTGCTGTTGCTGCTTCTGCTGCTGCTGCTGGTGGTGCTTCTGCTGCTGCTGGTGGTGGTGCTACTGCTGCTGCTGGTGGTGGTGCTTCTGCTGCTGCTGCTAGTACTGCCATGACTGCTGCTTGTGCTATCCTTGGCACTTCTGCGCTGCTGCTGCCCAGCTTGCTGCACTGCTGCTGCTGCTGCTGCTGCTGCTGCTGCTGCCGCCACTGCTGCTGCTGCTGCTGCT
>JAWDGP010003706.1:25000-40000 GCA_033675545.1 Elysia crispata | reverse complement strand
TTTGTTATAAATTTTTTTTTTTCGAAAAATAAGGTACTAATATTTATATCGAAGGTCGTCTGAAAGTTCGATTTCCTAAACGTGATAAATCAGTTTTTAACGTGAGTTGAGCTGGATGTATTAAACTGGAATTGGATCGAAGTCAAAAGGAAAAAAAAGCAGTTTATTTACACCAAATTCAGATGCACAATCCAATTCTCTCTCCTTGAAAGATAGATTGGCTGAAAATCAAACTTTTCTTTACGAAAGGTCAGACGTAAGAATTGTTAAAACAAAATGACGTGAAAAAAGGCACTGGCCAAAAAGCTTGCTCATACATAGTGTCATGGATTCAGCTCATTGATTTGAAACTCTGTAGAATATTTTTATAATCGTTCAAGATTAAATATGATCACGTTCAGTTAATTTTTTTATTGACTTAAGCTCGCGGTCCCGTGGGGTCCTCTTTTTTCCCCATTGTTCCAGATTTGCGTTTGAGGGCAGGAGATCGTACACTGATCTGATGAGAAAGCGGATCCAAAGTGGCGCCATGTGCCAGATCTCAAACAGTCTTTGTCTTTATACCGCCTTCGCTCTCTCTCTCTCTCTCTCTCTCTCTCTCTCTCTCTCTCTCTCTCTCTCTCTCTCTCTCTCTCTCTCTCTCTCTCTCTCTCTCTCTCTCTCTCTCTCTCTCTCTCTCTCTCTTTAATTACTGAGCGAAAAACCATTGGTGACGCACCCTACAACAACAAAAATGATGAAGCCTGAGAATAGGTTCACTCTCTCTTTTTATTCCTCTCTCTCTCTCTCTCTCTCTCTCTCTCTCTCTGTATTGACAGGACCAAAACAAGCCTTATAACACGCTTGTTTACCAGTCTGCCAGGCAAGTCGACTTCACAGGAGCAGATGATTTTTACATTCATACTTTCATCTCTCACTTCACTCGAGCCAGTTCATACCACTCTAGAATCATATCCCAATCAGCACCAAATAATTCCATTAAAAAAACCTCAGTGTTAATATTTTGAAGATGTCAAAGGACATTCGATCTAATATAATAATTTAAGTTTTTCTCTGTTAACCTCAGCCAGGTCAACTCATCCCTAGAAAACGTGGGTGTAAAGCTCACAGCGACAGCTGTACGGATCACTTTACTCTCTAACAAACCTGGATTTTCTTTGTTCTAAATTTTCGGCTGAAAATGTGGAACAAAGGCTTTTTTAAAACGTTTTTTTTTTTAATTCTACTTACGAAACAATATATTCTAAACTTTATTCATCAAAGAACTCAATTGGAATGTTGTATTTTTTTTTCTTTAAACAGTGCATGCTATTATTTTGACAAATATTATAGCTTACTCGATGCCTCTTTGAATAAATGTCAGCTCAAGAACCTATGGAGCAACTAGAAGTAGATATGATATAAAGACACTTTCAATTTTTATGGCTTGCTTATATGGCTGATCTAACATGAGTAACTTTAATTCACTTAACTATTACATGGTGATTCTGGTATTTTCTTTGTTATTATTATTATTATTATTATTATTATAATTATTATTATTATTATTATTATTACTATTATTATTATTATTATTATTATTATTATTATTATTATTATTTTTATTATTATCATTATTATTGCGTTTTGTAAAGGCTTTTGAGACGTATTTGATTTTATTTTCAAAATAGCAGTTCATTACTTGTGTTTAGGTTGGTCATATTCACGTTTGTTTCTTTACTCTTAGTGTTGATTTTACGGTACATCATGATTGTATTTAAAAGAATAATTAAAAGTCACTTTAGGGACATTAAATATACTTTTCTCTAAATATCTTTTATTATTCATTTTAGTTTGTATACATTCAAATATCTCGAGAAAAGAGAGGAAAACCTTGGTGAATCAAATAAAATGTCTGCTTCAATTGACAGGCCCAGTTTACAGTAAACTTGTGCTCTAAACCTAAACTTTCTACAGAAAAGCTCATGTCACCGCAGAATTGTGTTTTTCATTTTGTTCTAGCGGCCAGATTGACTGGTTGTGCTTTAAGATTCGACCTAGAGTAGATAGTGTTTTGAGTGTTTTGGGTTTGTTACATTCTGCTACTAACTAGACATTATATTTCTAGCAGCTTTAACTTAACTACTTCCATCCCCATTCAAAACGTTTAATCAAGGATACGAAAATATAGGATGAAATTAAAAAAAAAATCAACTGTTACGTTAAGTGACAATATTATGAAGTTTATATGGGCAGCATACATTTTTATCAAAATATTATTTAACACTTTGAATCCACATAATTTTTAACTACAGAAAAGTTTTAGTGGCAATGAAAGATCAGGAAATTAAAAGAGGAAAATTGCTGCAAAAGTTTGTTTTCTTTATGTTAATTTTATCTGGACAATTACGAAATGATAATATTTCTGTGGTTAGGTTTGCATATTTTGGTATATTTTGCGATTTTCTTATCTGTTTTTTTTTTTAGATTGCTTTACTTGCGTTTGATCCCAAACACAACAAAGTAAAAAACACGAGACTCTCGATCAAAGCTTAATAGAAGAGTCGAGAAAGAGGGGTGACGCGATATGGGAGGGGAGGATAGTGTGTTTCAAAAATTCAGGCAATTATATAAAAGCGGACTTGGGAGGCTTTGTGGACGAACTGCTCCATTTTTAACCAACCAACACCTTTGAAACTTCCCAGGTGTCCACAGCAATCTTATGGCTAGGTTCTAAATCATAAAAAAATCAAGGCAAACTGGTTTCCTCAATTTCCCCAAAATGGTTTTTTCGTGAACATAAGCTAACTTGCGATGATGAATTTTGCGCGCCATTTTGTTATTCTTTAGAAACGGAAGTTTTTCTCGATTGACTTGAGGTGCAAATCAAGACTCAGTTGTATAGAAGGTAAGTAGTAAATTAATAGTAACAGAAGAGAGAGAGCGAAGTGGTACTAGTTTGGTCTTCCTTTCAATCTACGCATGAACCGTTACTAGGCACTGTGTCATGCCTACAATAGCAACATGTGTACCAAAAATTTAGAGATCTAGACTTTTTTCAATTGCAAGTAATTAGGACGGATACATTTTATGAGATTGCTGATAATAATATTACAGTTTAATAGAAAAACCACCCCATGCTTTTCAAAGCAGTCTACCAACTTAAATGTGCCTGCATTGAGTTTAGGTTATGTCAATAAACATTGCCATGTGTATTCGGGTTTATTATTATTATTATTATTATTATTATTATTATTATTATTCCCTGCAAAATCTATCTTTATAACTTTCTGGCCCTTAGTGCTTGTTATGTGCATGCCTGAGACAGCAGCATGTCGCTAATAACTTTCGAGATGATGACCATTTTAAAGTGCATCAAATCAATATATATATGAGTTGGCTTATAATCATATTAGAAAGTGAAGTTAAGACTCAATGACATTAAAATTTTATCTCTACTACAGCCACTGTCGGGGTAATTCTTTCTTGAATCTGTATCTATAACTATTATGAGGTCCCTGTAGTCTGTTGTTTCAGTGTCTATAATATCCAAGAATGCCTGTGCTGTAAGTTTTTGTGGATTCGAGTTATTTTATTTTTAACTTAATAAATAATTTTTTATTTCCCGCCCACTTTTTTCCAGAAAGTGGAGATCATTTACAGCAAATGGATGATTCCATAATGCAGATAAAGATGAGATATATAAATATTGTTATAAACTTTGCTTTCATTTAATGTAGCTGTGTGGCTCTGGTGAAGATAATCTTTCCTGAAGTAAAAAAAAAAAAACCTGCTTTCCTTTATTGTTGTACTGAAAGTCTTCCTCATCACTTTATTGTTGTACGGATAGTCTTCATCATCACTTTATTGTTGTACGGATAGTCTTCCTCATCACTTTATTGTTGTACGGATAGTCTTCCTCATCACTTTATTGTTGTACTGATAGTCTTCATCATCACTTTATTGTTGTACGGATAGTCTTCCTCGATACTTTATTGTTGTACGGATAGTCTTCCTCATCATTTTGTTGTTGTACTGATGGTCTTCCTCTTTACTTTATTGTTGTACGGATAGTCTTCCTCATCACTTGATTATCGTACTGATAATCTTCCTCATCACTTTATTGTTTTACTGATAGTCTTTCTGCTCACTTTATTTTGGTACTAATAGTCTTTCTCATTATTTTAATTTTTTACTGATAGTCTTCCTCATCACTTTTTTGTTGTACTGATCTTCTTTCTCAACACTTTCTTGTTGTACTGATAGTCTTCCTCGACAGTTTTTTTTTGTACTGATAGTCTCCGTCTTTACTTCATTGTCGCACTGATAGTCTTCCTCATCACTTTATTGTTGTACTGATAGTCTCCCTCATCATTTTGTTTGGTACTGATAGTCTTCGTCATTCTTTTATTGTGGTACTTATAGTCTTCCTTATAGTTTTATTGTTGTACTGATAGTCTTCCTCATCACTTATTGTGGTACTGATGGTCTTTCTTATCACTTTATTTTTGTACTAATAGTCTTTCTCATCACTTTAGTGTCGTACTGATAGTCTTCTCATTATTTTTTTTTTTTACTGATAGTCTTCTTCATCATTTTTTTGTTGTACTGATGTTCTTTCTCATCACTTTCTTGTTGTACTGATAGTCTTCTCATCCCTTTATTGTGATACTGATAGTCTTTCTCATCATTTTATTGTTTTACTGATAGTCTTTCTTTATCAAATTAAATGTTGTACTAATAATCTTTCTCATCACTTTATTGTTGTACTTATAGTCTTTCTGATCACTTTCTTGTTGTACTGATAGTCTTCCTCATCACTTTTTTTTGTACTGGTAGTCTTCGTCGTCACTTCAATGTCGCACTGATAGTCTTCCTACTCACTTTATGGTTGTACTGATAGTCTCCCTCATCATTTTTTGTCGTAATCATAGTCTTCTTCATTTTTTTATTGTGGTACTGATAGTCTTCTTCATCAATTTATTGTTGTACTGTTAGTCTTCCTCATCGCTTTATTGTGATACTGAGAGTCTTCCTCATCACTTTATATTGTAATATTGATAGTCTTTCTCATCATTTTATTGTTTTACTGATAGTCTTCTCAATAAAATTTATTGTCCTACGGATAGTCTTCCTCATCAAATTAAATACGTTAGTGATTATCTTCCTCATCACTTTATTGTTGTACTCATATTCTTTCTTATTCCTTTATTGTTTTCCTGATAGTCTTCCTCATCATATTATTTGTTGTACGGATAGTCTTCCTCATCACTTTATTGTGATACTGAGAGTCTTTGTCATCACTTTAATGTGGTACTGATAGTCTTCCTCATCACTTTATTGTTGTACTGATTGTCTTTATCATCAAAGTAAATGTTGTACGGATAGTCTTCCGCAATACTTTATTTTTGTACGAATAGTCTTCCTCATCACTTTATTCTGATACTGATAGTCTTCTTCATCACTTTTTTGTGGTACTAATAGGCTTCTTCATCACTTTTTTTTTCGTACGGATAGTGTTTCTCATCACCCTATTGTTTTACTGATAGTCTTCCGAATCACATTATTGTCGTACTGATGGTCTTCCACATCACATTATTGTCGTACGGATAGTTTTTCTAATCACTTAATTGTTGTACTACTGATAGTCTTTTTCATCACATTATTGTCGTACGGATAGTTTTTCTAATCACTTAATTGTTGTACAGATCGTCTTCTTTATCATTTTATCAATGTATGGATAGTCTTCGTCACAATTTTATTGTTTTACTGATAGTCTTCGTCATCACTAATTTATTTTACTGGCAGTCCTCTTCTTTAAACTACTGTTGTACGGATAGTCTTCCTTATCACTTTATTGTTGTACTGATAGTCTTCCTCATTATTTTTTTGTTGTACTGATAGTCTTTCTCTTTACTTTTTTGTCGTACTGATAGTAATTCTAATCACTTATTGTCGTATTGATATTTTTCCACATCACATTATTATGATACTGATAGTTTTCCTCATCAATTTATTGTTCTACTGATAGTCTTCCTCATAATTTTATTGTCGTACTGATTGTCTTTCTCATTATTTCATTGTTGTACTGATAGTCTTCCTCATCACTTTATTGTTGTACTGATAGTCTTTGTCATCATTTTATTGTGGTACTGATAGTCTTTTATCATCACTTTTTGTTGTACTTATAGTCTTCCTCATCACTTTGTTGTTGTACTGATAGTCTTTCTCATCATTTTATTGTTTTACTAATAGTCTTCCTCATCAAATTAATTGTTTCACGAATAGTCTTCCTCATCACTCTATTGTGATACTGAGAGTCTTTCTCATCACTTTATTGTTTTACTGATAGTTTTTCTCATCAAAATTTTTGTTGTACTGATAGTCTTTGTCATCACTTTATTGTGGTACTGATAGTCTTCCACATCTAATTAAATGTTGTACGGATAGTCTTCCTCAATACTTAATTGTTGTAGGGAGAGTCTTTCTCATCACTTTATTCTGGTACTGATACTCTACCTTATCACTTTTTTGTGGTACTGATAATCTACCTCATCACTTTATTGTTTTACGGATATTCTTCCTCATGACTTTATTGTCGTACTGATAGTCTTCCTCATCAATTTATTGTTGTACTGATAATCTTCCTGATCACTTCATTGTTGTACTACTAGTCTTCTTCATCTATTTATGGTCGTAATGAATAGTCTTTCTTATCACTTTTTGTCCTACTTAAAGTCTTCCATTTCACTTTATTGTTGTACTAATAGTCTTCCCCATCTCTTTATTGTTGTACGGATAGTCTTCTTCATCACTTTAATGTCGTACTATTAGTCTTTCCCATCTCTTTATTGTTGTACTAATAGTCTTCCCCATCTCTTTATTGTTGTACGGATAGTCTTCTTCATCACTTTAATGTCGTACTATTAGTCTTTCCCATCACTTTTTTGTCGTACAGAAAGTCTACTTCATCATTTTTTTTGTACTCATAGTCTTCCTCATCACTTTGTTGTTGTACTGATAGTATTCCTCAACACTTTATTGTGGTACTAATAGTATTCCTCATTACTTTATTGTTGTACTGCTAGTTTTCCTTATCACTTTTCTGTTATACAGATAGTCTTCATCATCACTTTATTCTGCTACTGATAGTTTTCCTTATCACATTTTTCTGGTACTAATAGTCTTCTTCATCATTTTCATTTCGTACCGATAGTCTTCCTCATCACCGTGTAGTTGTACCGATATTTTTCCTAATCAATTTAATGTTTTATTGATAGTCCTGCTCATCACTTTATTGTCGTACTGATAGTCTTCCTCATCATTTTTTTGTTGTACTAATAGTTTTTCTCATCACTGTAATGTCGTACTGATAGTCTTCTTAATCACTTTTATGTTTTACTGATAGTCCTCCGAATCATATTATTGTTGAACTAACGGTCTTCCTAATCACATTACTGTTGTACGGATAGTCTTTCTTATTACTTTATTGTTTTACTGATAGTCTTCCTCATCACTTTCTTGTTGTACAGATAGTCTATCTCATCACTTAATTGTTGTGCTGATAGTCTTCCTCATCACTTTATTGTTGTACGGAAATACTTCCTCATTATTTTTATTGTCGTACTGATAGTCGTCCTCATCACTTTTTTGTTGTACTGATAGTCTTCCTCATCGCTTTATTTGTGTACTGATAGTCTTCCTCATCACTTTATTGTCGTACTGATAGTCATTTTCATCAGTTATTGTCCTACTGATAGTCTTTCTCATTACTTTATTGTCGTACTGATAGTCTTCCTCATCACTTGATTGTTGTACTGATAGTCTGCGTCATCATTTTTTTGTTGTACTGATAGTGTTCCTCAATACTTTATTGTTGTATTAATAGTCTTCCTCATCACTTTATTGTTGTACGGATAGTCTTCGTCATTACTTATTGTGGTACGGATAGTCTTCCTCATCACTTTATCGTTGTACGGATAGTCTTCCTTATCACTTTATTGTTGTATGGATAATTTTCCTCAACATTTTTATGTTTTTCGGAATTTATTCCTCATTACTTTTTTGTTGTACGGATAGTCTTTCTCATCACTTTATTGTCGTACTGACAGTCTTCCTCATCACTTTATTGTCGTATTAACAGTCTTCCTCATCACTTTATTGTCGTATTAACAGTCTTCCTCATCACTTTATTGTCGTACTAAAAGTCATATTCATTACTTTATTTTTGTTCGGATAGTCTTCAACATTTATTTATTGTTTCACTTATAGTCTTTCTCATCACTTTATTGTCGTACTGACAGTCTTCCTCATCACTTTATTGTCGTATTAACAGTCTTCCTCATCACTTTATTGTCGTATTAACAGTCTTCCTCATCACTTTATTGTCGTATTAACAGTCTTCCTCATCACTTTATTGTCGTATTAACAGTCTTCCTCATCACTTTATTGTCGTATTAACAGTCTTCCTCATCACTTTATTGTCGTATTAACAGTCTTCCTCATCACTTTATTGTCGTATTAACAGTCTTCCTCATCACTTTATTGTCGTATTAACAGTCTTCCTCATCACTTTATTGTCGTATTAACAGTCTTCCTCATCACTTTATTGTCGTATTAACAGTCTTCCTCATCACTTTATTGTCGTATTAACAGTCTTCCTCATCACTTTATTGTCGTATTAACAGTCTTCCTCATCACTTTATTGTCGTATTAACAGTCTTCCTCATCACTTTATTGTCGTATTAACAGTCTTCCTCATCACTTTATTGTCGTATTAACAGTCTTCCTCATCGTTTTATTGTCGTATTAACAGTCTTCCTCATCACTTTATTGTCGTATTAACAGTCTTCCTCATCACTTTATTGTCGTATTAACAGTCTTCCTCATCACTTTATTGTCGTATTAACAGTCTTCCTCATCACTTTATTGTCGTATTAACAGTCTTCCTCATCACTTTATTGTCGTATTAACAGTCTTCCTCATCACTTTATTGTCGTATTAACAGTCTTCCTCATCACTTTATTGTCGTATTAACAGTCTTCCTCATCACTTTATTGTCGTACTAATAATTCATTACTTTTTTTTGTTCGGATAGTCTTCAACATTTATTTATTGTTTCACTTATACTCTTCCTCATCACTTTTTTCTTTTACGGATAGTCTTTCTCATCACTTTATTGTTTCATTTATAGTCTTCCTCATCAATTTCTTTTTGTACTGTTAGTCTCCCTCATCATTTTTTTGTTGTACTAGTAGTTTTTCTCATCACTTTATTGTTGTACTGATAGTCTTCGTCATCATTTTTTGTGGTACTGATAGTCTTTCATCATCACTATTTTGTTGTACTGATAGTCTTCCTCATCACTTTTATGTTTTACTGATAGTCTTCTTCATTTACTTTATTCTGGTACTGATAGTCTTCCTCATCACTGTAATGTTGTACTGATAGTCTTTTTAATCACTTTTAAAATTTACTGATAGTCCTCCTCATCACATTATTGTCGTACTGATAGTATTCCTCATTATTTTTTTTTGTACTTATAGCCTTCCTCATCACTTTATTGTTGTACTGATAGTCTTCCTCATCATTTTATTGTTGTACGGATAGTCTTCCTCATTACTTTATTGTCGTACGGATAGTTTTCCTCATCACTATATAGTTGTACTGATAGTCTTCCTCATTACTTTATTGTCGTACTGATAGTCTTCCTCATCTATTTATTGATGTACTGTTAGTCTTCGTCACATTTTATTGTGATACTGGTAGTCTTTCATCATCACTTTTTTGTTGTACTGATAGTCTTCCTCATCACTTTATTGTGATACTGAGAGTCTTCCTCATCACTTTATTGTTGTACTGATAGTCTTTCTCATCACTTTATTGTCGTACGGATAGTCTTTCTCATCACTTTTTTGTTGTACTGATAGTCTTCCTCATCACTCTATTGTGATACTGATAGTCTTTCTCATCACTTTATTGTTTTACTGATAATCATCCTCATCAAATTATTTTTTGGACTGAGAGTGTTCTTCATCACTTAATTGTGATACTGATAGTCTTTCTCATCACTTTTTTGTTGTACTGATAGTCTTTTTCATCACTTATTGTCGTACTGATAGTTTTCCTCATCACATTATTGTAATAATGAAAGTCTTCCTCATCTCTTTTTTCTGGTACTGATAGTCTTTCTCATCACTTTGATGTTGAACTGATCGTCTTTCTCATCACTTTTTTGTGGTACTGATATTCTTCCTTATCATTTTATTGTTGTACGGATAGTCTTTCTCATCTTCTTATTGTACCAGTGATAGTCTTCCTCATCCCTTTATTGTTGTACTGATAATCTTCCTCATCACTTTTTTGTTGTACTGATAGTCTTCCTCATCGCTTTGTTTTTGTAAAGCTTATATCTCTTATTTGCAGTTGGATGGCCCTGCAGGACATAAGTCTGTTATCCTTTTATCTTCCCCGCCCATCCATTTGAACGGGTAATGTGGCTGGTGTCGATCTATATCACCAGTCACATCCTGCTGCTCTGACTTGGTCTCATCAGCTACCTCTCGGGTGGTCGCTGAGAGTCTCCTCCCCTATGGTCTCTCTTCAGCCATTGACCTTAGATAGTCGCTGACAGTCTCCTCCACTTGGTCTCTCTAGAGCCATTGACCTTAGATAGTCGCTGACAGTCTCCTCCACTATGGTCTCTCTTCAGCCATTGACCTTAGATAGTCGCTAATTGTCTCCCTCACTATGTTCTTTCTTCTGCTACTGACCTTAGATAGTCGCTAATAGTCTCCCTCACTATGTTCTTTCTTCTGCTACTGACCTTAGATAGTCGCTAATAGTCTCCCTCACTATGTTCTTTCTTCTGCTACTGACCTTAGATAGTCGCTGAGAGTCTCCTTCACTATGTTCTATCTTCTGCTATTGACCTTAGATAGTCGCTGATAGTCTACTCCACTATGTTCTTTCTTCTGCTACTGACCTCAGATAGTCGCTGATAGTCTCCTGCACTATGTTCTATCTTCTGCTACTGACTTTAGATAGTTGCTGATAGTCTCCTCCACTATGATCTCTCTTCAGCCATTGACCTTAGATTGTCGCTGATAGTCTCCTGCACTATCTTGTTTCTTCTGCTACTGACCTTAGATACTCGATGGTGTCTCCTCTACTACAGTATATCTTTTGTTACTGACCTTAGATAGTCGCTGATAGTCTTCTTCACTATGTTCTAGCTTCTGCTACTGACCTCAGATAGTCGCTGATAGTCTCCTGCACTATGTTCTATCTTCTGCTACTGACTTTAGATAGTCGCTGATAGTCTCCTCCACTATGGTCTATCTTCTGCTACTGACCTCAGATAGTCGCTGATAGTCTTCTCCACTATGTTCTATCTTCTGCTACTGACCTCAGATAGTCGCTGATAGTCTCCTCCACTATGGTCTATCTTCTGCTACTGACCGTAGATGGTCGAGGTTGTTCTTGGTTTTGATTTTTAGCTCGCCATCTGGTTTGCGAATGAGATCTTTGTTAATGACTGTTGGCAGGGTTGTTATGGGCCTTCCTCGAAATTTATCACCTTTAGGAACAAAGAATGCCTCCACAGCTTTGTTTGCTGCAATGTCTAAATCTCCCCTCAGAATATGTCCAAACAGGCTTTCAAGGATGGTTATAGAGATCAGTTTTTCATTGCATTCTTTATGTAGAGATTTGTTTACTATTTTACTGGGTATTTGATGATATATAATTCATATATATATATATATATATATACACACACACACATACACACGCTTGGAAAATTCCATCAAAAACAACTCAAACAAATCCTTAACATCAAATGCCCAGTATGAATAACAAACAAATTTCTCTCTCTGTCTCTCTCTCTCTGTCTCTCTGTCTCTCTCTCTGTCTCTCTGTCTCTCTGTCTCTCTCTCTGTCTCTCTGTTTCTCTCTCGCTCTCTCGCTCTCTCTCTGTATCTCTCTCTGTCTCTCTCTCTCGCTCTCTCGCTCTCTCTCTCTGTCTCTCTCTCTGTCTCTCTGTCTCTCTCTCTATCTCTCTTTCTCTCTCTCTCTCTCTTTCTCTCTCTCTCTCTCTCTCTCTCTCTCTCTCTCTGTCTCTCTCTCTCTCTGTCTTTCTCTGTCTCTCTCTCTGTCTCTCTGTCTCTCTGTCTCTCTGTCTCTCTGTCTCTCTCTCTCTCTCTTTCTTTTATATCTTCTGTCTATTATCTATACATCTCCCAGTGTCAGCTGCCATCTCTCTCCATCTACTTCCTTTTTTCACTATGAACTTTTTTGGTGCTTTTCTTTCCCTTTTCTCCTCTCTTCCATAGAATCATCTTACCTTCTAGTTTATTCTCCTTGCTTCTCACCACTTTTATTGTTATCTTCTCTCTTCCATAGAATCATCTTACCTTCTAGTTTATTCTCCTTGCTTCTCTCTTCCATAGAATCATCTTACCTTCTAGTTTATTCTCCTTGCTTCTCACCACTTTTATTTTTATCTTCTCTCTTCCATAGAATCATCTTACCTTCTAGTTTATTCTCCTTGCTTCTCACCACTTTTATTTTTATTTTCTCTCTTCCATAGAATCATCTTACCTTCTAGTTTATTCTCCTTGCTTCTCACCACTTTTATTTTTATCTTCTCTCTTCCATAGAATCATCTTACCTTCTAGTTTATTCTCCTTGCTTCTCACCACTTTTATTTTTATCTTCTCTCTTCCATAGAATCATCTTACCTTCTAGTTTATTCTCCTTGCTTCCCACCACTTTTATTTTATCTTCTCTCTTCCATAGAATCATCTGACCTTCTTGTTTATTCTCCTTGCTTCTCACCACTTTTATTTTTATCTTCTCTCTTCCATAGAATCATCTTACCTTCTAGTTTATTCTCCTTGCTTCTCACCACTTTTTTTTTTATCTTCTCTCTTCCATAGAATCATCTTACCTTCTAGTTTATTCTCCTTGCTTCTCACCACTTTTATTTTTATCTTTCTTTTTCCCCATCCATTGTCCTTTTTTCGTATCTCGGTTTTCACATTTGACATACATCTCTCTCCTATTTTTTTTTTATTATATTTGCGCAATAAAAAGTTGCAAACTCTTCGTCTATCACGGATTGGTACCTTTTCTCTTTTTCGATCCTTTCCAACCTTTTTTTATGTGCTTTGCCAAATTCGGATCATCTCGTTATAGAAATATCATATCAGGTAATTTACATGGCTGTTAGGATTTTTTTGCCCATCAAAAAACATGTTAGAAAAAACGAAAACGAAACAACAAAATTAATTATTTGCAAATATTTACGTATAAATTTGAAGTATTGATTTAAAATTAATGAAAAACATAATCAGGTTGTTATTATTAAACCTACAGTTTACTTCAGTCATTATCTTTACAAAGAGACCAAAACTGCAGAAAAAAAACCCCATAAAAGTTGAATGAATTTAAAATAAAGATTTTTTTAATTGCTTTAGTGTGCATTTAAAACAATGCTTAAATATGATACTTTAGCGTTTTTCTCTCAACCAGATGTTGAAGGGTCTCTGGAATGGAAAAGAATAATGACGGGTTTTATACCACCGGTAAAGCATCCTACGTTTTTTTTGCTCTTATAAAAAGATATAAGCACATGAATGTGTGATGTACTAGATAAACTTGATTCTTTTGTTTTTATAAACATTTAAATGTCTTTTTAACATTTTGCCTCTATGTTTTACACATAGTGTGCGTCAATCTGACATATGAAAGTTTGCATGTGTGATGTAATATTTGAACAGTGGTAAAAGGAACATACTTAGGAGACTATAGAGCTTTTTAAAAGTTCTTCACTCGTTACTATTCATTATGCCTTTTCCAGCTCACAATGGATAAGTCCATAAAGATCGCTTTAAAGATAATTATAAAACCTCAACATATCAAAATAGTGGATTACAATTTTTGGTAGTCACATCTGCTTAAGATTACAATAATTCTATAAACATTTTGAAGAGTAAATGAAACTCACGGCTCTTCACACAGAACAGGGTAGTAGTCCTCACATTCGATGTCTGTCCAGGCCCAATTGTCTGCCCGGCTTAAAGCGATACAGCCTTCATCTGGATAGGAAAACAACTTGTGTCAATGTCGGAGACACATTTTATCTCCTCCTAAATGTCAGCTCTACGTGAAAGAGCTCAAAAAAGTCTAAATTGTTTTTCATATTTTAAAGGATATGAAACACCAACAAACTGAAGAAGGCCATATCTTTTCTTTTCTGTGCCAAGTTTTTCATAAAAGTACAGGCAAGTATATTCCGTAAATGCTTAGATATGTTTTTTCTTTATCAAGAGGAGGTACCGAAAAATTCTAGGATTTCAGACTGGGTTGCATTGTCTGGTTAAAAGAAGATATGTTTAATTGGATTTGTGTAAGTTCTTAATATATCAGTTTAATAAAATTGTTTTCCTACCATTTATTTTCCTGAATCAAATTAGTTATTATTTTATTTTGTTTAAGATTAAGATGAAGACTAAGGTATAAAAAAAGCAGTAAATCGAACCATGGCGTCGATAGTCATCGTCATTAAAGTAACCATAGTAGTCATAGGAATCATCTTTTGGTGCCCAGTTGGTGAAGCCGGTTATCGCCTGATCTGTGCCTTGCCATTTCCATTCACCGGCCTGGTCATAACTTCCGTCCTCGTCATAGCCTGCGGTCCATACCGTTTGGACAAAATCTTTACCATGAAGACAACAAAAAAATTATGTTTAGAAGACTCAGCAGGTCTGATTATGTTTGTTTGAGAGGTTTTATGTGTGAGGGTTGTTTGTACAGGCCATAAGGCAGATGAAGGGTCAAAAGATTTGTAGACTTTAGAAATTGACTGCTTGTGATAATAACTGCACCTATGGAAAAAAAACGTAAAAACAAAACACATCAAAACAGAGCCTGTTGAATGCCAAGGTTTAAAGTTTATACAAAACGCATATGACATAAAAAGAAAACACCAACTTTGGACCTTTATGCACAAACGAAGCG
>JAWDGP010003706.1:12500-17500 GCA_033675545.1 Elysia crispata | reverse complement strand
CCTTGAAATACTTCTTACCACCACAGACTCCACAGTTTATCGTGGCTGAAACTTTCCACTCGCGGTTACCGCAACTTATCTTCGACTTCGGTCACGATATCTTGCTTTGCGTCTCTAACTGAATTTTTATGGTTGAACCCATTAGCTGTTTCTGTCTGACTCATCTCGGCCGTGACTCTAGCGTGACGCCCCCTGTTTTTGCCTGACTCATCTCGGCCGTGACTCTAGCGTGACGCTCCCCTGTTTCTGTCTGACTCATCTCGGCCGTGACTCTAGCGTGACGCCCCCCTGCTTCTGTCTGACTCATCTCGGCCGTGACTCTAGCGTGACGCCCCCTGCTTCTGTCTGACTCATCTCGGCCGTGACTCTAGCGTGACGCTTCCCTGTTTCTGTCTGACTCATCTGGGCCGTGAAACTAGCGTGACGCTCCCCTGTTTCTGTCTGACTCATCTCGGCCGTGACTCTAGCGTGACGCTCCCCTGTTTCTGTCTGACTCATCTCGGCCGTGACTCTAGCGTGACGCTCCCCTGTTTCTGTCTGACTCATCTCGGCCGTGACTCTAGCGTGACGCCCCCCTGTTTCTGTATAAATCTCTCCGCCGTACTCCTAACTACCCCCTTGTTTCTGTCTGACTCATCTCGGCGTACTCTAGCGTGACGCCCCCTGCTTCTGTCTGACTCATCTCGCCGTGACTCTGGCGTGACGCTTCCCTGTTTCTGTATGACTCATCTCGGCCGTGAATCTGACCTTCCTGTTTCTTCTGACTCATCTCTGAACTGACTCTAGCGTGACGCCCCCTGTTTCTGTCTGACTCATCTCGCCGTGACTCTAGCGTGACCTTCCCTGTTTCTGTCTACTCATCTCGCCGTGAATCTAGCGTGACGCTTCCCTGTTTCTGTCTGACTCATCTCGCCGTACTCTAGCGTGTCGCTCCTGTTTCTGTCTGGCTCATCTCGCCGTGAATCTAGGTGACGCCGCCCCCCCCTTTTCTATCTGAGCATCTCTGGTGTGCTCTGGCGTGCGCCCCCTTTTCTGTCTGACTCATCTCGGCCGTGACTCTAGCGTGACGCTCCCCTTTTCTGTCTCTCCTCTCGCCGTCACTCGCGTGCGCCCCCTTTTCTCAACTCCTATCTAACACTCCCCTGTTTCTTGTCTGACTCATCTCGGCCTTGACTCTAGCGTACGCTTCCTGACCTGTCTGACTCATCTCGGTCGTGACTCTAGCGTGACGCCCCCCTGTTTCTGTCTGACCATCTCGTCCGAACCTGCGTGCCCCTTTTTTTACTCATCTCGGCCCGTGACTCTAGCGTGACGCCCCTGCTTCTGTCTGACTCGCTCGCCGTCCTGGTGCCTCCCTGTTTTGTCTGCTCATCCTAATTCCTGTTCTGCTGGCTACCGCCGTGATTATTCCCTTTTTGTCTCCACTCAGCCGTCACTCTAGCGTGACGCTCCCCTTTTCTGTCTACCATCCGCGGCCTAGCTAGCCCCTGTTTCTGTGTAAATCATCTCGGGTGTGACTCTAGCGTGACGCCACCCCCCCTTTGCTTCTGTCTGACTCATCTCGGCCGTGACTCTAGCGTGACGCTCCCCTGCTTCTGTCTGACTCATCTCGGCCGTGACTCTAGCGTGACGCCCCCCTGTTTCTGTCTGACTCATCTCGGCCGTGACTCTAGCGTGACGCCCCCCTGTTTCTGTCTGACTCATCTCGGGTGTGACTCTAGCGTGACGTCCCCCCCCTGTTTCTGTCTGACTCATCTCGGCCGTGACTCTAGCGTGACGCTTCCCTGGTTTCTCTGTCTGAGTTCTCATCTCTGCCGTGAATCTTGCGTGACGCTTTCTTGTTTCTCTCTGACGTCATCTGGCCGTGAATCTTAGGTGACGCTCCTCTGTATGATCTGATATGGCTCATAAAACTCAGGCCGATTAAACTAGCGGGACGACAGCTGAAAACGGCTGTTTCTATTCTGACGCATCTCTGGTGTGACTCTAGCGTGACGCCCCCCTGTTTCTGTCTGACTCATCTCGGCCGTGACTCTAGCGTGACGCCCCCCTCCCTGTTTCTGTCTGACTCCTCTCAGCCGTCACTCTAGCGTGACGCCCCCCTGTTTCTGGCTGAATCATCTCGGCCGTGACTCTAGCGTGACGCTCCCCTGTTTCTGTCTGACTCATCTCGGCCGTGACTCTAGCGTGACGCTCCCCTGTTTCTGCCTGACTCATCTCGGCCGTGAATCTAGCGTGACGCCGCCCCCCCCCCTGTTTCTGTCTGACTCATCTCGTCCGTAACTCTAGCGTGACGCCCCTCTGCTTCTGTCTCACTCATCGACGTGACTCTGGCGTGACGCCCCTGCTTCTGTCTGACTCATCTCGCCGTGACTCTAGGTGACGCTTCCCTGTTTTCTGTCTGACTCATCTCGGCCGTGGCTCTAGCATGACGCTCCCCTCTTTCTGTCTGACTCATCTCTGCCGTCACTCTAGCGTGACGCTCCCCTCTTTCTGTCTGACTCATCTCAGCCGTCACTCTAGCGTGACGCCCCCCTGTTTCTGTCTGACTCATCTCGGCCGTGACTCTAGCGTGACGCCCCCCTGTTTCTGTCTGACTCATCTCGGCCGTGACTCTAGCGTGACGCTCCCCAGTTTCGTCCGAAGTTCCTCATTTTGCCGTAAATTTTTCCTTTCTTTTGATCTAAGCTGAAGTTCTCCTGCAAAATCTTTGACTCCTTGAATGACCGATATGGTGATAAAACTCAAATGTAATTAACCAAAAGAACGAAAGCAGAAAAAGGTAAGTATATATACATATATATATTTGAGGAAGTAAAAGAGTTTAGATTCCAAGTTTTTTATCTCGGTACAAATGGTCGCATTGGGTGTAGCGAAAGAAAATCAATTTCAGCCTATTTAGAATTTGGATCTAATAGTGCAGTTCATGAAAACAGAACAAAAAGGATCCAAAAACTATACTTAAATACAGTCCCGAACGAAATGAAGGACGGTTTGTTGTAGATTATAATAATATCAAACACAGAGTCTTTTCTTGTGATTAAAATGTAGATCTTTTACACAATGATAGGTATTAAGGGGAATTAAGAGGCCTGGCCGTATCAGTTCGAAAACAAAGAGCAGTCAGAATACAATATTCATCTCGATGTGGAATACCAATTCAAAATCACATCTACCTTGAATCTTCTGGTATATCTTGTCTGGATCTAATCTCTTTCTTATATCACATCTGTTTATACACAATGCGACAATAACTGAAATCTCTAACGTGAGTGTGTTGGACGGAAATTATTAAATTAGTTTTAACTTGCATAATCTGAAAAAAATGTTTTAATCGGCGTGGAATAAAGGTTGGACGGATAAAAAGAATACGTTAGTTTGTATTGGGTAAAGGGACGCAGATTACTTAGTAATAAAGACCTGTTTTTTATTTAGTTCTTCTCTTTGAAAACGATAGTAAGATCTCCATAACAAAACCTGTTAATTATTCTCAATTTAGTTTGAAACGTTCAAAAACAAACCATTGATTGCGGCCGTCAAACCCAGACGCTGAAAATCATTTTTCCTCCTTAGATGTAATCTCCGCCAGGTGAGAATAGCCATCATCGCAGGACCTACAGGTAATGGATTTTGATATTATATACATACATAAAAGAAAAGGTAAAATTGGTTGGTTATTATAGGGTTCCTATGATAATAGAAGGTAAGAATTAGGTTGATATTATCTATAGCGAGGATATCCTCATGCGATCCAACCAAGGCAGGTAAGAATTAGGTTGATATTATCTATAGCGAGGACATCCTCATGCGATGCAACCAAGGCAGGTAAGAATTAGGTTGATATTACTATAGCGAGGATATCCTCATGCGATGCAACCAAGGCAGGAAGCAGCCACTGGTAACAAAGTGAAGTAATTATTTTAATACAGGAACACGTATTTGATCCCTGTTAAAAGGGCATAGACTTTTTTGGAATTATAATGATTTCATTCACTTCAAGGGCTACAAATTCACTTGAAGTTAACATATTTCAATTTTTTTCATCAAAATCCCTATTTAAACAAACTTTGTCAAAACTACCAACCTGTCCTCGAGCGGCTCCATAGTTTACTCACATATTCGACCTTAATAATTTGAGATTTTGTATGAATGTTTCTAAGAGCTAACGAAGATTTTACTGTGCAAGTTAAAGTTATCGCATGTTAAAGGGCGCAAAAAGGTTGCTTTACTTTGTTGAAGATGCTATTGCTACAGTTATAGGATGTCAAGAAAGACCAAAAAATCAAGCATACCACAGGGTATATAAAGAATATTTTTTTTTTTTTTTTTTTTTTTTTTTTTTTTATTTTTTTTTTTTTTTTTTTTTTTTTTTTTTTTTTTTTTTTTTTTTTTTTTTTTTTTTTTTTTTTTTTTTTTTTTTTTTTTTTTTTTTTCAAAATAATAAGAAAATCAAATGATCTCTAACGATTTCAGACAGATGCAGTCTACATTTTTGGTTTTCTAATGAATTCTTTTTTAGTTAAATACAACAGGAAAATAGTATTGGATTAAGTTAACCCAATTTAGATATTTTTAGGGTATGTGTTTTAAACGGATGAGGTCTCTGTCCGAGAAGCATAAACCTTGTAACATGGTGATGAACTGACGGCTTCCATATCAGCGTTGACTGTACAGTCATACGTCTGATTTGTAACGTGTAGCCTCGGCATTTCGTCCGTTTAGTTACCGATCTGCTGCGGGATTTTACCTAATAATTCGTTTTGCTATTTTTTTCATTTTGTTCTATATCATTTTCCTCGCTGGATCGTGGTTGGATTAATCGTCTTCATTGATTCTTAGCTTCAGTGAACCCAGGACACTTCCAAGCAGTACTGCTGTAGAAGTAGTATTGAAGGAGCAATCACAAAACTAGATCTAACTTGAGACCGACAAAAAGGACGAATAAAAAGAACATATTAAGAAATGGCAAATGGTATTGGACGCAGATTGAACCGGTACCT
>JAWDGP010003706.1:0-7500 GCA_033675545.1 Elysia crispata | reverse complement strand
AAGCTCCACTGCAACAGTTAATTTAACTGACCGTGCTATTGCTACTACTACTACTTCTACTACTACAACCACCACTACCATCATTGCATTTTTCCCTTCAGCTGCTTTAATTATCCCTGCTTTTAAAACTCCGCTAAAAACAACTTTTACTTGTAACCATTTTTTTTTAATTTATTTTTGTAATGGCGAGAGGTTTGACATAGGATCTTCAAGTTTTTGTAAGTCAATTGAGACTATATGCATGATTACAAATTTTGACTTTTTATTGTTTGTAATCTCTTTTTAGACGTTTACTTATTAGTTGCTGTAGTGTATTTAACAGTTTTTGTAAGCATTTTGCTTGTTCTCAACATTTGCACACAGATGATTCAGTGTTCCTTTGTTATTTGAATCCAATTACAATGTCATCATTAAATGTGTCTGTACCAGACTGATGGGTTTAACAAACCACATCATCAACATAGACAGGGCGCTGGACACTCTCGTCCAGATTTGTGTCTGAGACCAAATCATTGATTAGTGCTCTTGGTGCCCGGCAGGGCTGTCGTCTAGAGGGAGGTTACGGTTTGTGGGTGCAATTATGATCATTGTGAATGGTCGCTTGTAGTTTTTCTTGATCTATGAGTGATGTGTTTTGTTATTTATACTTTCCAATTTATTGAACTTTTTCAACTTGATTGATTGAAGTAAAACAATTATAAAAATAAGCAAAATCGATTAAAATATTAATGCTCTCTTCACTCGTAGTTGTGAAACGGAAACCTCGTTCATGCATGTGACTTAGCCTACTTTCTTTTAGTGAAGAAAAGAGTTCAATTCATATAAATGCCTCACAAATGAGACGAGACAGATCGACATACAACACGCAACAACTTTTTTTTGTGATATATTTTGTTTTCAATGTTGACATAATCGTTCTAAGTAATGTCATCATTGAAATATTTTACTGTGCATTCTCAAAGTTGTAGGCTGCGAGGTATGAGAGACCCTCACCACGAATGTCTCAGCAGTCAACACATACTGAGGGAAGTGTGTGAGTCTTTCAGCTTTCCTGTTTCAATAGTCAGCTCTGTCTGCTGCTGCAGGTCCTGATTTATAGAGAAACAAAGCTGTCCCAGAGCTAGGGATACAGCCGGACCTGGTGAAATGGATTCTTTCACACTTCAAAAACCCGCCCTTAGATTCTTTTGCAAAATAGTCATACAGACACGTTCTAAACTCTATTGATCGCAGAGTATATTTTAGTCAAGAAATTCAATGAAAAAAAAACGAATAATATTGCCTTAACATTAATATTTTCAATATTTTCTCCTTTAGAAGCTTCAACAATATCTTTGTTGACATACATTTAAAAAAGTGCAACACCACCAAAACAACTATGCCAATTTTGCACAAATCCACTGAAGTAGGCCTACATCCTTTAGTCTTTTACTTTTCAGCCGGCAAGTTTCAAGTTTATAGAGGTTTTTGCTGGTTGTAAAAGATTCCTTAAAATCGAGTTAAATATAAATAAAATTTTGTTACACTTTGAAATTACGCGTGCGATATCTACATCTGTTACTAGCGTAATAGCGTGAATCAAGTTCACACATACTTTTTTGGGGGGAAAGGGGGGTTGGATTGGGAACTAATAACATATCTTTTCAGAATAGCTGCTGGGATTTTGTTACGAGCGGACTTTGACTATTTCAGATTCGCATGTGTTGCATGAGAGGGTCCTGTTGAATATTTGGTGCGCTCATCGTGTCATTTCACTTCTGTTGTAATGTTTCGCTACATATTCATTGATTCGCATGTGTGCATTGTTGATGTTCCACTTCCTGCTTAATAATGTTGAGTACACCTTCAAACTGTTATTATCATTGCTTATGTTATTGGTGTTACACTTCCTGATATTAATGTTTCACTTCCTGATATTAATGTTACACTTCCTGTTATTAATGTTCCACTTCCTGTTATTGATGTTCCACTTCCTGTTATTAATGTTCCACTTCCTGTTATTAATGTTCCACTTCCTGTTATTAATGTTCCACTTCCTGTTATTAATGTTCCACTTCCTGTTATTAATGTTCCACTTCCTGTTATTAATGTTCCACTTCCTGTTATTAATGTTTCACTTCCTGTTATTAATGTTTCACTTCCTGTTATTAATGTTCCACTTCCTGTTATTGATGTTCCACTTCCTGTTATTAATGTTCCACTTCCTGTTATTAATGTTCCACTTCCTGTTATTAATGTTCCACTTCCTGTTATTAATGTTCCACTTCCTGTTATTAATGTTCCACTTCCTGTTATTAATGTTTCACTTGTTGTTTTTTATCTTTGTTATTTTTTTTTTTTATGGGGAGGTCAGGATGTTTGCAGATAGTGGTCTGTTTCTGTTTCTTGGAAATCTCGTCAAAGGTGAAGTTCACTTTACATATAGCATTAATAAATAATAAGTGTTTAACTTTGAGGACGCCAATAACATGTTACACTAATTATTTTGATTTATCTTTTTAATTTAGAAGCCGATGAATTAAAACAGAATTGAAACTAAAATTTAATGCTACAAATTAAATTTGTTTCCCCCTTTTTTCTTCAGAAGGCAAATGAATTAAAATAACTTTCTTTCAGGTTCAGAACAGATATAATACTGACTCTGCTGCCCGGTGTAGTTTGATCTCTAAAATCATTATATAAAACTGTTAAGGCTTCAATGCTGCTGCGATGTCCAGTAGCTCGCATGTGTCTTCTCAGAATGAACTTTATTGCCATCGCGGGAAACTGAAGGAAACTCGGTGGCCTGTATAGACAGTACATGTCTAAAAAGCTACTGGATAAAGAAGTGTAAATTGACTTAGAATTTTATAAAAAAAAAAAAAGAAAAGGTTTAAATTTCATAAAGTAAACTTGATTTTACAGAAGCGAGATAAAAGGATGGAAAAACTTACTGGAACAAAACTATTGTCATTACTCTGGTACTTTATGAGGCATGTAAAAATATCATGGAGGGAATTATGTTAAGTAGATCATGCGTCAAGTTAAAAGAAAATTATGTTAAATAAAAATTCAGAAGCAAAAATCACAAATCAGTCAACAGTAAACATAGGATCGTTCACTTTCACAATTACTTCAGCTACTACTGCTATTATTACTGCCCCACCCCCCTCCATCTCCATCAGCCCCCCCCCCCTTTTCCCCCAAAAAAAAAATAGATAAGAAGGAATAAATAAATAAAGTTAAATAAAATAAGCCAAATAAAAAAAACTGTGAACCCTTTGGGCACCTTCTGCTATATAAGCGCCGAAGGATTCGTAGTGTACATGGGTTGCAGAGGGAATGAAATAAACAAAGTTGGGAATAATTATCCCACCTGAACTTATGTGCACAAAGCTGGCACAATACAAAATGGCATAAACCATAATGTTGCAAAAAACACTTGTAACTACACTAACACTATCAAGAATTGATTATTGTAATTCTTTGTTAGCAGGCCTGCCAAAACAACAATTGCAACGACTACAAAATCTTCAAAACAATGCTGCTAGATTAATTACCTTAAAGCGTAAGAGAGATCATGTTACGCCAATGTTGATAGAGCTTCACTGGTTGGGCTATAAATAATCATATCTGCTACAAGATATGTCTTTTGTTTTAAGTACCTGAACAACATGGCACCAGAATACCTAACTGGCATGTTAAGAGAACACATTACCCTCTGGGCCATTACGATCTGCTAACGACCGAACAATTCTTGATAAACCACATGGCTTATGTTGCTAACGGCAAGCGATCATTTTCTTATGCAGCTTTTCAACCATATTAATGAATCGGCTCCCCAGATATATCAAAAAGTCTGATTCCGCAGAGACCGTTAAAAGGCAACTTAAACGCTTCATTTATTCACCGCAACGTATTCCAGGCAGTAGATGATGTTTTGCCTTCAGCATCATATTCTTAAGCAAATGTATGTTATGCATTTTATTTTATATAATATGTATGTTATTCTTTACCATACTGTATACGTCGTTCTATATATTTATGTATGTATGTTCAGGCCTTCTAGCCTGCTTCTATCTTGTTCTTTTTCTTGTAAAGCGCATAGAGCATTTTAATCATTTGGATATGCGCTATATAAATGCACTTTATTATTATTATTGTTATCATTATTATTATTATTATTATTATTTAAACGTTTGGCCTTTATTGGTTTCATCAGAAACTTTAACACAAACATAAGGAACGCCATTTCCTTTATTGAAGGTCATTAGTTCCGTTCAACAATCCAAATCCCGAGCAGAGCTCAGTAAATTTGTGTATATAAAATAAATAATTATTTAGTTCTGCTGAGGATTTTGGAATGGCTCATAACAATCTTTTCTATAACAAATGCTTCGTTTGCCGGTTTCAGTGCTCCTGCTATAGTTAATTTTTCACATTTTGCAGTTCGTTAGAATTGAATTTTCACAAAGCGTTCGCTTTGAAAAGAGGGAGTCTTTAAGAGTTCACTGTTTTTAGTTGTTTTTTTTTTTTTGATAATCCTCTCTTAACTCTCATTGCATTTATTTTGACGTTTATTTTTTTTTCTACCTTAACTGACATTTTAGATTTCATACCATGACTTATCGGCCAATCTCTCTCTTGATCGCTACTATCTTTCTTACTTATTCTTTCTCTCTCTCTCTCTCTCTCTCTCTCTCTCTCTCTCTCTCTCTCTCTCTCTCTCTCTCTCTCTCTCTCTCTCTCTCTCTCTCTCTCTCTCTCACTCTCTCTCTGCCTTCATCACCACTTTCCCACTCCGTTTTTCTATTTCTCACTCTTTCCCTTTTACTCTCTCTGCTCTACCTCCTCTCTCTCTTTTTTTCTGTTTTCTCCTTTCTTGCAACCTTTTTTATTTCTCTTTGTCTGAATGTGTTTTTGATGATTTATTTTTGAGACCCATTGCACGTAGGCGATTGAACATGGCGTCCTTAATTATGTTTATTGCGATTTTTTCTCTACATTTCCAGAGCAACTGCTGCCGTTTCTCAAATCTTATGGCTTTTTTTCTTTTCCACGAACAATGCTCACGTTACTCTTTATGACAGTTTGGCTTTGCAACTTTTCCTTTTTTTCCCCTACTGCTTTTTATTTTCTTAACTCATGTCTTCGAGATAGTATCTCATCGTTTTTGCCAAGTTATGAGAGATTTTATAGATTTTTTCATACACATTCGATTTTACTCTAGTATTTCTAAGGCAAGAGACGCCACTCCGTGTGCATGCAGCACCTCCTTGAACGCGCAGCTGCTGTAATACACGACGTGGCGATCTTTTTTCTTAGCAATCTTGGGCAAAAACAAAAAAAAAATCGAAGTTTCTGGATTTAGTAAGTCAATACACTCTTTATACCTTTTTTGACCTCTGATGTCTTATTTTCACCTATTTATCTCTAAACACATTACCTTCCATGATAAAATATCCAGAGGTTCATATTAAGTTTTAATAAGCATGAGTTCTAACTTTTTTCGAGCCAAAGATGTTTAATTTTCTGTTCATTAGTTTTAGTGTCGGTAGCGCAATCCTTGGAATATTAAAGACTGCGCTTCGCAACGAAGAAATCATCTGGCGATAAACTTTGGTCACGCAAACTGCACGTTACAACAATGAATTTTCCTTATCCTATCTAAAGCTTATGTAGAAAGCTTCTACAGAAGATATGATAAATTTTAATTGCAAGCAATTGTTAATTTTTATTCTTCCTGGCATTCATATTCTCTCTGTTAAAAGCAGAAACACCATATCTGAGCCGCTTCAATTTTATGTAACCCATTTTTCCACCCTCATAAGATAATTATACAGTTCACAAAAAGAACTTCAAGATTATTGCTACGAAGATTATCAATTTGTCTTACAGTAAAGGCACTGTCAACAAGAATTCTAGAGACTGCAGAAATTATAATAGGCTGTAATCTGGTGAACTTCAAAGACAAACGCCAATATAAATTTAAATGGGGGACACCATATCTTTTTTGTTAAACTTTTGGTCCACCTAGAGTCTTCCACATCGTTTTGCTTTGTTTCATTAGTAAACACCTGCTTCTTTTACACTATCCTAACATTTTAACCCTTCCCTTCCTCATTTTTCAATGAATCTTCTGTTTAAATTGTCTTTTTTATCGGCAAATTACTGCAGTCTTGCAATTTATTGTGTTATCTTTTACAAAACTTTGATTAGTTTATGTTAATGGGATTGAAATGGACACCCTTTAAGAGTTTTATTAGTAAATTACTTCCATTTTTGTTACAAATACATTTTTTCAGATACCACTTCTTTGGTATGTAAATATTTCGATTTTTGTAGACAAGTTAAATTTAGCGCGCATTGGAGACGACTAATTAAATTTTGGCTCGAATATCTAAAGATTCTTACATTTTATAAAAATCAATAAAAATTCCTAAAAAAGTATGTAACTGCTGCTGTTAACAATAAAATCAAGCGTTCATATTAAAAAAGTAACTCGGATTAATTAAAAGCCGAATATTTAGAACAGCAAGTAGTTCTGGTTTTTATCTTTTTATTTGCTTTTTTGATATAGTTTATCCATAAAAACTGTACTCTTAAAAATATAAAATAGTCATTAATTTCATTGCACATATATTATCTTCTAAATTTAAAATTAAACCCGCTAAACACTTCTGTAAATGATGTTATTCAAAGAGTCAGTTTTGTTGCTTACTTTTCAAAACTGGACAAAATAAAGATATGATATATATGTATATATATATATATATATATACATATATATATATATATATATATATATACAATTAAAAAAAAATTTTTTCGTTTCCCGTCCTCTCTTCAGTCTTGGTTCTCTCTTTTTTATATATTTAGATGTTATTCGTAGCTAGCATTTTGTGACCTTGCTCGACAAAAGAAGCTCAATAATGATAAAAACAAAATTGATTAAATAGTTCAGATCATGGTTTGCCATGACTCCAGACTTTCGAAAATACGAAGCTCAGTGAGTGCATTTGGGAACTAAAAGACAGGAATATAGAACAAACCATCCAATGGGAAACCATTAAAACGTCAGACCATGTACACCAGAAAAAAGTGTGTGCAAACTTTGTTTGGTAGAAAAATATCAAATTTTAACCAAAGCTCCGTCCCTGAACAAAAGAAAGGAGATTTTCTCTCACTGCGGGCACAGTTTCCTGCTGTCAAACGTAAACACAAACCACCGGCCATTACCCACAGCCATCTGAAGAGAGCCGCACGGGCTCGAAACTCTGGAGTCATGACAAACCAAGATTTCAACTAGGTAATCAATTTTGTTATTATCATTGTATATATGTATATATATATATATATTCCAGAGTTCTCTAAATTCTTAAAATACACCGTTCGCTAAAAAAAAAAATCTGAACCATTTGAATACGTTATAGTTGTTGCTTTTATTGCTGAAGAAATGGTCATTTAATTTAATCTTTTTGTTTAGACTATAGAGAAGTTACCTAACCTTCATTCAAGCAG
>JAWDGP010003703.1:0-32147 GCA_033675545.1 Elysia crispata | reverse complement strand
TAAGCCACATTATTGCAGTCTCTTTTTTACCGTTTGATTATTTTGATTAACTCTTAAGATCCTCATTTTTATTTGAGAGGATCTTAGATAGTTCTTATACAGTAGATTGCCTTTAAAGTTTAATTTTCAAGTTCAGAGCAACTCAAACATAGGCAGAGAGCCACTTCTCTCAGCAGAAGTGAACTTTCCGTATTCACATAAACTTGAGATGATAGAACCAGCATAAAAACATGTATTCTATCCACAAGCAGAGAATGTTGGCACAGTGAAAAAAATTTATAATCACGGAAGCGAAGAAGAAATTCAACCCAAGAAGAACAGCAAAGCCTAATAGGGCCTGAAAGAGAAGAGCTGATACAAAATAAAAAGAGAGACTTTGATAAAGAGCAATGACACTTAGCAGCGCAGTCTTTGCAAGCTTGCCTTTATTCTCATTACCATGAATACTTACAATTGGGGACAACCAGCTAATAAAATTTTAGATTTGGATACACTACAGAAAGCTTCAATGCCAATGGGAAGAAAATGAAGATTTTCAGGGCTCAGGGAAACAGTGAAGTGTGACAGGACACTCACAAACTAGCAGCAAGTAAGGCAAGAAATTTCTAGATTGTTGCTAACAAAAAGTTTAATAAAAAGCATATGGGAAGGAGTTGGAGTAAAGCTTTCAGGGGTTGAAAACAGCTCCGGCAATTTGGATGGGTTCAAAATGTTTACAAAATTGATTTCATCATTTCCAGTGATTTCTATGTCAAGAATCTTGCACTTGGAAATTCTCAGTCATTTTCAGAATTGATATAGCAAATGAGACATAAGAATATCAAATATACACCAAAATTAAAGTTGCCAAGATAAAACTTGTGTTATCAAACGGTTTCATCTATTTCACAAAGTGCGAGGCCTTCTTAAGATTTTAAAATTTCCTACAAGTACATTTTGCATAGCAGCTTGTGAGAAATCGACTTGGCCTGTGGGAAGCAAGCAACAAATTTCTCTGTACAAGTTTGATGTGGAATTTTAATTGTTCTTAAACTCACGGTAGAAACGTGTAAAGCCAATATTTGTAATTACATAAGAAATGTTACTGAGCCATCAAAAGATCCCAAAACCAACGGCAACTGGGCAACTGTCAGATCAGCAAACAGTATCTGCAAAATCATTGCCGCATTAGGTTTAAGCCACATTATTGCAGCCTCTTTTTAACCCTTTGATTATTTTGCTCAACTCTAAAGATAATTTTTATTTGAGACAATCTGATTAACACAGTTCTTTTATAGTAGATTGCCTTCAAAGTTTAATTTTAAGTTCAGAGCAACTCAAACATAGGTGGAGAGCCTCGTCCCTCAGCAGAACTGAACTTTCCCTATCCTCATGAGAGATGATAGATCCAGGATAAAGACATGTTCTCTATTGACAAGGCAGAGAATGTTGGCAGAGCGAAAAAAATTTATATCACAAAAGCGAACAAATTCAACCCAAGAAGAAAAGGGAAGCCTAGGGCCTGAAAGAGAAGAGCTGATACAATAAAAAGAAAGAAATTGATAAAGAGCAATGACAAGTGGCGACACCGTCTTTGCAAGCTTGCCCATATGCTCACTGCTTTGAATACTTACAATTGAAAACAACCAGCTAATAAATTTTAGACGGATACACTTCAGAAAGCTTCAATGCTGAAGAGAAGAAAATGAAAATTTTCAGGCACAGGAAACAGAGTGACGCGCAACAGAATACTCAGAAACTAGAAGCAAGTAAGGCAAGGAATTTTTAGATTGTTGCTAAGAAAGTTTAATATAAAGCACAAAATAAGGGAATTGAAGTGAAGCTTTCAAGGGTTGAAAACAACTCCAGCAGTTTTTGACTGGTTTGAAATGTTTGCGAAGCAATGATGTTTACGTCAAGAATCTTGCACTTGGAAATTCTCAATCATTTTCAGAATCAATATAGTAAACGTGACATAGGAATATCAAATATTTCTGGTCTTTCATTTTTATGGAGCACTCTGAAGATAATTTTTAATACATGCACCAAAATCAAAGTTGCCAAGAAAATACTTGTGTTAACCAACTGTTTCATCAATTTAACCTACAAGTAAGAAGCCTTCTAATCAAGACTTTAATTTCTTAGGAGTACGTTTTGCTTAGAAGCTTGTGAGAAATCGACTTGGTCTGTGGGAGGCAAGCGACAAATCTCTCTCTTTAAATTTGATTTTACACTTTCAATAGTCGTATTCATAGTAGAATTGTGCAAATCCAATATTTATAATAACATAAACACAAGAAATGGCACTGAGTCATCGATGGATCGCAAAATCAGCGACAACTTCACAATCATCAGATTAGCAATTAGTATCGAAAAAATCTTTATTGATCCAGCACAAGCAAACTGATTCGGCTTTCATCACAGACTGCTATGATGTTAATATATCCTATCCAATTTCCCCCCCCCATGCAATGCAAATGAGCATAACCTGGTAGAGCCCGATATTTTTATTTACTGTTCAACATATTTGTAACTTGCCACTTGAAGAAATATGCATTTTTATGTGCTTTGAGAAGAATTTGACATAACATTCTGGTTTGATCGTTGGAATTTGTTTTTATTTTGTCCTACTAAGGATGATGTTATACTGTAGGAAAAGAGCAAAGGAGAAAAAATACTACTGAAAGTTGACTGGAACATTTGAAGATAAGTGATTCTGTTTAGTGACAAAATTGTGAATGGTACACCTGAAACTGGAATTTATGGAAGGTGGTTTACTGATAAAATTATGAATGGTACACCTGAAAGTGGAGTTTATGGAAGGTGGTTTACTGATAAAATTATGAATGGTACACCTGAAAGTGGAGTTTATGGAGGGTGGTTTACTGATAAAGTTGTGAATAGTACACCTGAAAGTTGAGTTTATGGAAGGCACGTCAAGGAGGACATCCAGATAAATTTTACACTCAGATACGATACAGAAAGCGTACATATTGAAGAGAAGAAAATGAAGATTAACAACCAAGAGGAGTCATGGGTATTGAATACTCCAGAGATGGCTCAAGTATTTTCAATGAAACCTGCTTGGATCTACAAAATACCTTTGGGTCTATTATTGTTGATTGCTTGAGAAAGAGAAAAATTTACAAGCAAAATCTGCCATGTGCTTGACTGTGGGGACTTCAAAGCTGATAACTAACCAACACCAATAGTTGAATTGTTTTAGCAAAGCACCGTTGGGTACATAAAAAAAATAAAACATGAACGTCAAATATAATTGTTGCCAGGTAATAAATCCTTTAAAAAATACCTTTCAATTTCATTGCCTTGTAGAATCTCTTGTTTGCATCATGTTTGATCATTTTGATTAAAACATGTCTGTAAGTGTAAAGGCTGTTTCAAGCTAAGCATCATTGTTATTGACACTTTTGAGTGGAAGTGAATATGTTAACAAGCACAGTCAACCAGTTCCACTGGTTAATTACCCAGAATTACAAAAAAAGTTTTGATGCAGTGAAAAGGAAACATTAGTTTCAAGAGAGACTTCAGCACCTGATAGTTCATGTGATAACAAAAACAAAGGCATTGTTTCATTAATCTCTCATCTTGGTAATTTCATGAGCATTGAAACGCAGCATTTAATGAGAACAAGGAAATGATGTTCCCATCTAAATATTCTCACCAGAGTGAATGTGGAAGACAGAAAAAAAACCTTGTGCACTTTTTTTCAAAACACCTGAAAACATGCTGATACGATTTCACAACCATCAAAGTGCTAGTGAAGACAGTGCTGAATCAGTATGAGGTAGAGGCTGAATATCTAAAGATTGAAGGATTAAAAAGATGCCTGATCATTGCCTAGTCAGTAACTTTTCATATGTTTGAAGAGATGAAGGCATGCAGATTCCATCGCATCATAAATATGCATCTTCTAAGAAATAGCCTTCATATTTCTTTTGCCTTCAATACTGACTAAGCACTTTGCCTCGATATGCAATTGGTGAGAGCTAAAAAATGCAAGGAAAGTGTCCAGAATGACAAACATGCATGTATATTACATCAATGACATAAAAAAAAATGGTTTAATTTATTCAACCACCAAACATGCATGGAAATCATGACATTTCTCTCAGGAGAATGTACCAGAATTTCCACTGCATAGACTTAGCAAAAACCAACCAATCTCTCGTAAACTACATTTTTTTTTTTAAATCTCTTTTTTGAACAACAAGTATCAAAACCATCTAAAATTTTCCATATAAAAGAGGTCCATCAAACGTGATTGTGTAAACCCAATACTTTTCAAGCCTGCAATTGTGTACTCAACAACAAAAAAGGAAGCTTTTCTCAGCCTTCCCTTCCAGCAACAACAGAGGATGATTGCATGTATGCATGTAAGGTACTAACTGGAGAAAGGTATAGACCACCTACAAAAATTATCTAATGACATATAATAGATTTTCAAAATTTCCATTCCTCTATGCTGGAAGAGGAAGCCATGCTTTTGTATGTAGGCACCTTTGCCAGAGACAAGAAGAGTTTATGAGTTCTAATCCCTAAATCATAGATTGTAGATTGTGTGATTCCTGTTGGGATACAGCACCAGATTTGTTATCTTTGTGGGAAAATAGCAGAAGTAAAAAATTGTTAAAACAATGAAGAAAAATTCCTCATTATCACTCTTTGTTGGCAAAATAATCACATTTTATTTTTTTATCTTTTTTTTTCTTTCGCATTTGATCTGGTTGATAAGTGCAAAATTGACAAAGTGCCGCAATATGGTTAGTGGAAGTGCAGTTTAACTCCATGCCAACTGGGTGTATTTTCATTTTTTTTTGTGCCTTTGTGCAAAACTGTGTGCTTCACAGGGAAAACTTAAAACAAAAAAAAAAGGAGAAATCAAATTGAGACAGTTATGTTGAGAAATCAAATTGAGACAGTTCTGTTGGGTGTTTCAACAAGATACCAATAATTGAAAGGTTTAGGAAAACGCCAGAAGCAAACTATGAATAAAAGAGTATTGCAGGCAATAAAGACACCAAGCAAAGCATTCACAAGGAATACTTAAAAAAAAAAAAAGAAAAAGAAAAAACAGGAAGAAATTCAGGCAGTCATGTTGGTTTTTTCAACAAGAGACAATCGACAGGTTTAGGAATGCACTAATGCACTGGAAGCAGACTGGGGGGGGGGGGGGAGGAAAGAATAGTGCAGGGAAGAAAGACATGAAACAAAGCATATCTTGATAAACACAAATATAGTTCCATCAGGCATTTTTTTTTATATTCTCCAGCTTGAAAAGAAACTTCGGATATAATGTCAAGGGCACCAATGATTGTAATGGCCACTTACAAAAATGTTCAGCAAATAGCATTTGTAAAGAGATAAAAAATGAAATTTGATTTATACCTCTTGGAAAATTTTAAAATTTAGAAAGATCAAATAAGGCTCTACATGACAAGTGTCAGTGCTACAGTGAATCAAAATTTTGGGCTGTTATAACAAAATGTGATTCATTTCAGTCCAGTCCAATGCAGGGCAACTTAAGGGAAATAAGTTGGTTTCATATAGGCTTAGATTTATTTCAAAAACAACTAATATTATGAGAATGACTTTGTTTGTGATTTGAACACACTTATAATGATCGCTTTTGTACCCACCTGAATTTTCAATTGAGTGATTTTAAACTAGGCATTTCTTTTGCTTTTAAAGCATGCCCAAGATCAAATCTATTTTTGATGGAATTTGTACATCAGATTCATTTCAGTGGTACCCATTTCTTCAAACAGAAATCTCTCAAGCAGTACAAGTCCAGAAAAACTATATTGGTATCTACAGGAACATTCCTCAAAGTGAGTGGTTAGAGGTAAATGCCAAGTTAAAATGGTGCTAGAAGCAGTAGGCTAAATCACAATGGCACCAAAGGAATTGCCAACCCTAGTTTTTTACAAAAAGATAACACTCCTATTGGAAGAGTAAAATGTGATGAAACTAGAGACAGGAGTAGAATAATTTTCTAGAGAAGTGCCTTATAGATGAAAAAAATCTAACAAAAGTATTCCAAAGAGACAGAGGAAGAGAAGACATGTGCAAACACAAATAGAAGCAGGAAGAATCAGTGGGGATTAAATGAAATCATCAAAAAAATTAATGAAATTAATAAATACAGCTCACTTCAGTCACTTTGAAAAACAATTATAAAAGAATGCAACATATGCAATAGGGTAAATTAGACTAGCCTTCATTGAAGAAAAAAAGGCCACTTATATTGCTTCAGTGTGAGATTTTCACACAGTGTGCGCTTCAACACTGTGTGTCTACGCATGGTATCATTTATTGTGACATTGAACATGCTAAAAGTAAAACCTACTTCTACCTTTGTGCAAAGTAGTTTTTTGGTTCTTACTGACACTTTTAAAAAAGCAATTGTAATAAAATTGGATACACATATTCAGAAACTTCTGCTGATTAATACCAAAAGTTTCCCTTTGAATTCTGGATCAAAGAAAAAGATCTATAACAAGATTGAATTTGCAAAGCAATGGCATGTCAAGCAGAGATGTCATTGCACAATTAACTAACCATTTAACTAATGTGAAACTTAACCAGTGAGTGGCTGCAACAGGTGCACCACATGATCATCCACAGCCCTGTCAACCACATGTGGCAACAACAAAAAGATCAATTCTTTAAAGTAGCTCATCTTTGTAATTGCTTTAACACAGCTGTCAAAATTGCATGCACTGCAAATTCAAAGAAGACCTGGTCTTGTCATTTCCAATGCTGTGTAATGCATAGGACCAATAAATGAACCCTGGCCCTGCATAACTTCTGGCGTTGGGAGTATTAGAGAATCCCCAGTGAAAATCTACTGTTTACGATGAGTCAGTCGTTTTAATGTTTCGTTTGCTCATAGGAGACTTCGTGTTTGAAGACGACCTGGGGAGCAATTCTCTAGGGCACAACAGATTCGGAGGAGAAAATGTTCAAGGGGTGATTTTTCCTATCATTACAGAGCTTCAATCAAAGTATTCAGGAACAATATCTTTGCACAGGTGTACAATTATGATGTCTTGAGGGAAATTATGGTGTGCATGTTTCAGCAGAACAATCATTGATGAACCTTCCAACATAACAATGCAAGGCCACACCTGCAATCATAACCACAAACTTTTTGATCAAACATCATCTGAATGCCATGGATTGGCTATCCCACTGTATAGATGAGCTGGGGAGCAGGGCACGTCTCCACTACATTCAGGACCTGAACAATTTGGAAGAGGCCGTGTTTGCTGAATGGGTTGCATTTCTCAGCATTTCCACAGATTAACAGCATGAGAAGTCGCTGACAGGCCTGCATTGCTGCCCAAGCAGGACATACATGTTACCAAGAGGAGAAAAACTGTGGCCTTAAGCTGCCATATTTTTAAAATGCAGATAAATAAAAACTAGATTTTTCTTTTTCACACTTTTTTCACATTTATGTTTACAATATATCCAGAAATTGGATAGGAGACTATAAACAGTCTTGTCAATTTTTTTGTAAAACAGGCAATTTTTTCTATTTTGCATGCCATTGTGCGTTTTTAATGTTGCTAATACATGATCTTTTATCTCTGTTCAGTTAATGCAAGTGTATGTTGATTGCATAGCCATGTTTCCCAAATCCATTCTCGTATCCATAAAATAATATTCCAATGTTGTAAAAAAAATTCATTTACAGAACATCAGGCTTTCTCCTCACATTTAAACAGCAGAACTAAGTTGAACTCAAAATTATAGGCGATTCAATAAAATGTTGTTCCGGGTAATTCACTCTAAATGAATAATATTCAAGCTAGAGAGAAGATTGGTTTAAAACTGTATGTGAAACACAAAAAACACAATTCATTTTTTGAAATGCTTTTTTCAACATTTTCTGTAGACATACTTTTGGGTCATTGATTAGGCATACATTTTATCTCACTTATGCAGACAAGTATCAATCACTGTCTTGTCCACATAAAACTCTCTTAGAGAATGAATGTTTTTACCTTAAATTCATGCTCGAGGTCAAGAGCATCTTGATTTCTTGGATGATTTTTGCTGGCTTCCAGAATCAACATAACTAAATAATTTTTACATCAGATTCAGTTCAAGTGTGCTTGTTCTGCTGAAATTTATTTGATCCTACAAGCAGTACAAGTCCAACAAGAAGACACTTGTATGGTGGTATTACCACAGCAATCAAATAAAAGAATGGCCATGGAGATGGTCTGTCATCTAACAGTGGTGTTAGAAGCAATGAGACCAGCAGCAGTGGCCACAGATGAAACCAGCATGCAGGAAAACAAACCGCTCAAGTAAAGGAGGAGACGGAGAAAATCGGTCAAAGCAACAGAGGCAACAGAAAAAAACAATGTTTAAATAACAGAGAAGACTGAAGAAGCTGGCTATGCAACAAAGACAGAGGAAGTCGACCAAAGCAACAGAAGAAAATGCAGCTGGCCAGCTAGCAGAGGCAAAGGAAAAGCAAAATAGGCTGTTGAAGACAGGTAGCTAAAATTATTTGGGTTCTTTTAACACTCCCAGTCCACTGAGAGAAGTGATCTTAGAAATCAGTTTTTGATTGTAGCCAAGTCATAATTGCCAACAAATTGATGGGCAAATTAGAGAACTGGCATATAATAGGATTTGAAAAATTTAAATATTGGAAAGTTAACACTAAAATTATCTTCAAGACAAGACCTCGTTTTCTGAAAACTTTATAGCAGTAAACTGCATATGAGTAAATAAAAGTTCTAATTTTGCATTGTCCAATGGTTCAATTTAAAAAATGAATGTGGCGCTAGAAAAATATCTAAACGTTAGATTGTAGAAATATTTAAGAAGATTCAATATAATAAAAAAGCAGGCATAAATTAATGTGAGATGAATGCGCGTACTAATATTAGCCTTTAATTATCTTGATAAAAAATTATATGAACAAAATTCAATTGGATCAGAGAAGGTGGAACCTCGGACAAGCATTAAATAATACAATTTTGTTTTTAGTCATACATCAAATTAAATTTTCAACAAATGATTGTATGATAGTCATGGAGACTGAAGACTGTTTCTTGTTATAAAGGTGTTTTTTTTTAATTTTTGTTCTGGTTTTTTTTTGTTTCGTTTCAGAGCAGAACAGGTCAAAAGAATTAAGAGTAACCCCTAAGACAGCTGCCTTTCCAACATTGTCTGCATCCTTATACCAAGATACTTTGTGAAGAGACTTAGGCATTTATGATTTTGAAATTTGGATGGAGAATATCTTGATAAATATCTGTTAACATTTGATGTTTAAAGATTTTACCCTGACAAAGAAAAAGAAAAAAAATTCCTTTTTTAAATTGGTCAGAAACAAGTATTTCTCCAAACTACCATTCAAGACAGAATAACTGTTTAGATGGATACTTTCTAAGATTTCTGGGTTTTCTGCTAGTCATAAATGTACGCTTCAAAGAATTAGATTATCCTTCTGGAGCTGAGATGATTTGGTGCGATAGGCTGTGTGGCTTGTGTTTTTAATTTTTTTTATTTTTTTTTGGCTGTTTGAAAGTCATTGTGATATGAACTGTTTAGGTTCCTAAAAAAAAAAAAAAATGATCATATATAGACCTCAAAGAACTCAGATGAGTTGGTGGATTATGTCAGGCTGTTTTAGTTACTGTTATGGAATTGAGCACCTTACTAATCATCGAGTTCCATGGATGTCAAGAACTGAGAGCACTTGCATCAGACTAAATATATATATATAGCCTACAAACCATACAGAGTTATTTTTGCATTGTTTTGATTTATTTATTTTGACTTTTGTGTTGTTTTGTTTATTTTTGCTGCTGTTTACATGACGTTTCAAATTAAACAGAATAAATAAAAGGATGCTGCTACCAGGAGCAATGTTTTTATATATGGAAGAGGTGGATGATAGTTACTCCCCTTTTAACTTGAAATTGATGATTTAATCAGATAACTTAATTCCTTATAGTCTCATAATCAAACTTAGAAAGGCGTTAAAAAGTGATATCATAGACTTTTAGAATGACACAAACACATCTGTTGTCACTTTTCCAAAACAATTTTTCAGAAACAAATAGAAGAGACTGGACCAAGGGTGGTCAAACAAGCTCTGATTGATTCTAAATCCATATGGGTCATGAAATTTAGACATTGGCTTTTAGGTTTAAAGTACACAAATCATTTGTATCTATATGACTGCTGCAGTCAAAGAATGTATTTTTAGTGCATCAAGGATAAATAAAATTGTTAGCTATATGATCAGTCTTAATGCCTAGATATATGAAATGAATGTCACGCCAACAAAATCATCACTTGTTGACACCTGTGGCCTTAAGATAAATATAGATCCATTGTATTCTCTTGAGCATAAATATGATCATTTAGATCTTGTTAAGATATCTGTAGTATAGACATAAGTAGGCCTCAGAAGGATATTTTTTCTATAAACAGAAATTGTCAGTTAAAAGTTATGTCATCTCTACTAGCTGAAAAGACCTGATATCAATTTGACCGAGTTATGACCAAATTTTTAGCTGACAATTGATAAGCTGGGGTGTGTTATGGGAAAAAAGGCAAATGCATAAAGTCTAAAAAACCTAAGTAACTGTATTGTCAAAGGTATACACTTTATCTTAGACTTGGTATATAAAAAGCGAAGCAGTAAAAGAATGGTTTTGCTTCTCAAAATAAAAAAACAATATCAAAACATATGAACAATAAAATAAAAAACTATGAAGTTTAATGGAAGTTCTTGTGAACTACACCCAGCTGTTTAAAAAATTATCAGTCATATTTTCATCAATCCTGAACAGTTGTCACTTTTGTTTTCTATCTGATTTCTTTAACTCTCCTTTTACCCTCCTAGTTTTGACAGCCCATTAGATTGGCCATTAGTACACTTCTGTGGCATTACTGCTGATTAGACGAGGCCAACTCAGTGACAAAATACACATTATTTCATAAATTGACCATCTTTTTCCTTCAAGAAGGAAAGTTCCTTTGAAAGTGAAAGTGAAACTTTGTTGTTAGATTGTTAGAAAGTGGATTTACCCTGACTTTTTTCATTGCCCTTAAATTACCTTGATGCCACAAACCTTAATCAACAAGGCTTGGAGGATTAAACAATCTTGATTTGATTCATACTTGAATACAAGAAATACAAGAAAAAAATTGAGCCAGGGCCGCCCTGCGCAGTACGTTATAACCCTGAGGGAGAGACAGGGGGGGGGAGAAAGACAGTAGAGAGAAGAGAGAAGAAGACAGGAGGAAAGAAGGAAGGAAGGAAACAATTCCTTTTAGGTACCGACTGTTTTTTACATAAAAGAAACAGTAGCAACCGTCTAGTGTGTTTTCTACTTGGAACTTGGTGTTATAAAATGAGACGAGATGAAATAAATTAAGTTTTCTTTTTTGTATAACCCCAAGCAAAAACCATGCCCAATCTTTTTCTGCGGTCCCGATCAAACAAAGCCCTCTTTGGTGTGTAAATTAGTCCATACCTAAAAGGAACTCTTTCCAAAAGGAGAGACAGAGAAGGGATAAGATGACAGGAAAGAGAAGAGATAGAAACAGGAGAAGAGAGGAGAGACAGAGGTGATAAGATGGCAGGAAAGAGAAAAGATAGAAACAGGAGAAGAAGGAGAGACAGAGGGGATAAGATGACAAGAAAGAGAAGAGATAGAAACAGGAGAAGAGAGGAGAGACAGAGAAGGGATAAGATGACAGGAAAGAGAAGAGATAGAAACAGGAGAAGAGAGGAGAGACAGAGGGGATAAGATGGCAGGAAAGAGAAAAGATAGAAACAGGAGAAGAAGGAGAGACAGAGGGGATAAGATGACAGGAAAGAGAAGAGATAGAAACAGGAGAAGAGAGGAGAAACAGAGGGGATAAGATGGCAGGAAAGAGAAGAGATAGAAACAGGAGAAGAGAGGAGAAACAGAGGGGATAAGATGGCAGGAAAGAGAAGAGATAGAAACAGGAGAAGATAGGAGAGACAGAGGTGATAAGATGGCAGGAAAGAGAAGAGATAGAAACAGGAGAAGAGAGGAGAAACAGAGGGGATAAGATGACAGGAAAGAGAAGAGATAGAAACAGGAGAAGAAGGAGAGACAGAGGGGATAAGATGACAGGAAAGAGAAGAGATAGAAACAGGAGAAGAGAGGAGAGACAGAGAGGTAATAAGATGGCAGGTAAAGGAAGAGATAGAAACATGACAAGAGAGGAGAGACAGAGAGGGGATAAGATGGCAGGAAAGAGAAGAGAGAAGAGACAGAGTTGATATGACAGGAAAGAGAAGAGAGGAGAGACAGGATGTGTGATAGGTCATGACCTTGAAGGGCAGACAAAGGGGCGAAGATAGCAGAAGAGATAAGAGATAGAAAGACAAGAGAAGACAGGTGGGTAGAAGAAAAAGTTGGAGAGGGACAAAGGTGGCGGGTAATAGAGATTGAAAGAGGAGAGGAGAGAAGAGAGTTGAAGAGAGAGATAGTAGCAATGCCAATCCAAAATTTCAAAGCTGTAATATTTACCTACTAATGATTGGAAGTTATAAAGCTTGCTCTTAAAAGAAGAAAACTTTTTAAATTTTGAGAATTGGTCCAGGAAAAAAAAAGTTATGAGGATTTAAGTAAGCCAAAAATGTCTATAGGTGTAAAGAGGAAGAAATGGTCCAAAAAATGGACCTTTTTGGTGCTTTGTTTTTTGTTGTGAAGGAAGTTAAAACCTAATTTCTTTATTTAGCAATATATTTCCATGAAATTTGACATTATAGTGTATTTTTTTATATAGAATCATAATTTGTCAGAGATAATTTTGACAGTTTTGTTTCGAAGGGTCAATTTTTGCATAAATTAGCATACATTACCCCCTGATCCAAACTTGCGTTCCTTTATTTAGAACGTAAAACCTCCCTAATTCCTATATTTACCAAGATATTTCAATAAAATTTTACAGGCAGAAGTATAATACATGTATCATTTAGAATCTTCCTTTGTTAAAAGATATATAACATTCATATGCATTAGTTAATTTATGCATATATTAGCATAAATTACCGTTTCATCATTTCTTTATGTAATTTCAGAAGTTACCACCTCCAAAATGTTCTTATCATAAGTATCAACCAAGGTGGTTAAATTGTATTTTTGTTTTGTTTCTTAATTTGTTCAAATCAGCATGGTAAGTTTATGCATAAATTACGCTGACGGCATAAATTATCTTCCATTCTACATTTGCTATGTAGACATAAGTGCCATAATTTGCGACCCAACCCCTGCAGGTAACGTTAGTCTAGAGCCATCCTTGAACATCTGAATCCATTATCCGTGGAATCGGCATCCATATTTTTCAACAGAAGCTTCTTTATTCATATTGAGGATGTTTAAAAAAAAAAAGAAAAAAGAAAAAAAAGGAGAAAATACATCTAGAAGCTCCCTTCAGATACTGAGAGACAATTCAATGTTCATTGAGCGTTTCTTATCCTTCAACGTCCTATGTTCGTGGGACTTGGTACACGTACCTAATTAGAATAGTAATAATAGCGTGACTGCTCATGGAATCACCCCAGCCTCAATGAGTTAGTTATTTGAGTTACTATATTGTATTTGGTTACTGAATCAGTCATAAAGAACGCTCATTTCACATTTATTTTAACAGGATTTATCAGATCAGACTCAATGCCCAACCTCCCCGCCAAGAGCTAGATCTAGATCTAGATCTCACACGAATAGTTAGAAACCATCAATTAAATATTTTATAAGCTAACTTGGTAGATAAGATGTTATCTTCATTCGAAAAGCATACTAAAGACACAAAAACTCTTTATAGATGTACAGGCAACTGCAAATGTACATCTATTTATTTTTTTTTTTCTTAAAAGAAAACAAACTATTAGTTTTAAAAGCAGAGAAGTCCCCATATTATAGATGCGCTAATGGATTATTTTAAACTGAATACTGTAGGGGGTGTCAAGTCAACATAGTACTCCAAGTGCTTTGAGTAAAAATTGTTTGAAGGAAAGTCATGTTTCTAAAGTACTACAAATTTATTAAAAATAGAATGAATACTTTATGTTTTAATAGCATTTTTAAATCCAATAGCTATCTATTTTATTTACGTAGATCTACCCTAAACACCCCTTTCCAAGCCATTATTAGAATAATGACAATCCAATAAGATAAACTCGCCTAACCCAGTTCACATACTCTCGACCAATGAGAGAAGCACTCTTAGCCATGTGACATCACAAACCAAACGTCAGTTTGTGCGCTACACCAAAGGCTTAGCAGGCCGGCTCGTCTTGAATGTCAAGTGTCATTTTTTTGAGAGGGTGGGTGTCTTTAAAAGACAAATACGAGCAAATACGCAGGCAAAAAGTAATGTAAGTAGGTAAAAATTGCACAAGAGATGTTAAAAAATTATCTGTCCAGCGACGAAATGCGTAGTCCCAGTAGTTTTAGAGAGCAGCGAATGAAAAGAAAAAACTCATTCAGAAACAACACTTCCAGACGGCCGATCAATACCGTTTTACCACAGAAGTATAGAAGAATATCTTTTCTGATTGTACACCAAGTTTCATCGCGATAAGTTATAAAATGACGCTGTAGTTACATTTATAAAATGGCAACCGTTGCTTACTCGCGGTCGAGTTTTTCTGCGGCGCACTGAATTTTAGCTAGAGTTGTCTAGCCTGCGGACGTCGGATTGGCATTGCTAGAGATAGAGAATGGGGAGAGAGAAGGAAATGAGGAGAGGAGAGATAGAAAGAGGACAGAAGAAGACAGGAGGGGGAAGAAAAGGCGAGATAGAGAGGAAAGGGAGAGAGAGAGGGGGTGAGAAGACAAGAAGGGAAATAAAAGAGAGAATGAGGGGAGAAGATAGAAGGGAAGAGAAGATAGAAAGGAGAGAGGCAGGAGGGGAAAGGAAAGATAGAGAGAGGGGAAGATAAAGAAAATATCTCGGAAAAGGTGGAAAGTAGAAAGGAGAGGAAGGGTGAAAAAAAGGAGAGAAAGAGAGAAGATGAGATATAGAAGAGGAGGGGAGAAGATGAGGAGAGAAAAGCGATAGAAACAGGAGAGGAGATAAAGAGGGTGGAGAGACAGAAGGGGAGGGGGAAGGGAAATGAAATATAGAAGGAAGGGAAATGTGAAAAAAGATGTTATATCATGGGAGAGGAAAAGAGAGATAGAGAGGTGGGGGAAGGAAGAGAGAAAGATGTTGGACATTTTGGAACCAACAACAAAACAAAGTCATCCAGAATGAGCGGCCATGTCGAGGCTAGACAAATCTGCCTGTTTTCTTTGTGTTTGGGGCTGGCCGGCCGCCAACAAAAAATAGGGTGGTTTGGCAGAGGTGAAAACTTAGCAAAGATCTTTATGATCTTGATCTAGATCTAAAGTTCTGGACATAAATATATTTATATCTTACCTTTTCTTTTGAGTGTGTGAGTTCAGCATCGCTTGGGAGTTGACATTTTGTTCTTGGTCTTCCTGTGCAGCAAGATCTAGATCTAGTTCTAAATTTGAAGTTGGGCGTTTCTTTTCAATGTGCGCGTAGATCTAGATCTAGTTCTAAATTTAAAGTTGGGCGTTTCTTTTCAATGTGCGCGTAGATCTAGATCTAGTTCTAAATTTAAAGTTGGGCGTTTCTTTTCAATGTGCGCGTAGATCTAGATCTAGTTCTAAATTTAAAGTTGGGCGTTTCTTTTCAATGTGTGCGTAGATCTAGATCTAGTTTCAAATTTAAGGTTGGGCGTTTCTTTAGAATGTGCACAAAGATCTAGATCTAGATCTAGTTCTAAATTTAAAGTTGGGCGTTTCTTTTCAATGTGCACGTAGAGCTAGATCTAGTTCTAAATTTGAAGTTGGGCGTTTCTTTTCAATGTGCGCGTAGATCTAGAATCTAGATCTAGTTCTAAATTTAAGGTTGGGCGTTTCTTTAGAATGTGCACGTAGATCTAGATCTAGTTCTAAATTTAAAGTTGGGCGTTTCTTTTCAATGTGCACGTAGATCTAGATCTAGTTCTAAATTTGAAGTTGGGCGTTTCTTTTCAATGTGCACGTAGATCTAGATCTAGTTCTAAATTTGAAGTTGGGTGTTTCTTTAGAATGTGCGCGTAGATCTAGATCTAGTTCTAAATTTAAGGTTGGGCGTTTCTTTAGAATGTGCACGTAGATCTAGATCTAATTCTAAATTTAAAGTTGGGCGTTTCTTTTCAATGTGCACGTAGATCTAGATCTAGTTCTAAATTTAAAGTTGGGCGTTTCTTTTCAATGTGCACGTAGAGCTAGATCTATATCTAGTTCTAAATATAAAGTTTGGCGTTTCTTTTCGATGTGCACGTAGATCTAGATCTAGTTCTAAATTTAAAGTTGGGCGTTTCTTTAGAATGTGCACGTAGATCTAGTTCTAAATATAAAGTTGGGCTTTTCTTTTCAATCTGCACGTAGATCTAGTTCTAAATTTACAGTTAAGCGTTTCTTTAGAATGTGCACGTAGATCTAGTTCTAAATTCGAAGTTGGGCGCTTCTTTTCGATGTGCACGTAGATCTAGATCTAGATCAAAATTTAAAGTTGGGCGTTTCTTTTCGATCTTCATGTGCATCTAGATCTAGACTTAAAACTAAATTTAGGCCTAGTTAAAATAGATTTTAACCAGCTCTACGAGCCATTCTTTTTGTTTGTTAAGTCTTCGCTAAATCTTGTTATAAGTTAACTTGCTCTAAAAATTGCATACGACTTGATCCTATGATTTAATTTTATGTTATCTAGATCTAGACATTATTTTGGGGACTCAGCTTTGATAAAAAGATTTCTTTTTTTCGATTGTAATTACTTAATCAAGATCTAAGCCTAGTTCAGATCTCTAGAATGTCAAGTTTTAATCTAGATTCAATGTTCCGCCCCAAGTTTAGTCAAACCCAATATATTGTTATGTGTTTTGGCAAAATTGTTTTTCAATGATGAGATGTGCCGAGTGTCACATCCTACTGCACGGACCGCCTTGACGAGAAAGGACGGAGCTAGAGGGCAAACCGCCGCAGTCGCTCTGCTCTTACCATGTGACCGTCGTTTTCCCGCCAAATCAAGTCGGGTCGCTTTTGATTGAAGTTTGTAACAGAAAGTGGGCGAGACAAGACCCTCAGGTGTGAGGCTGTGACGGATCCCAATTTATAAGTAATCACGATTACCGGAGTCCCATTGTAGAAGATCCGCGGGGTCCCCGTAATTAATAAAAGTAATCATTTCCGGATTGGTGATGAAGGGGGTCGCGGAATCAAAAAAGTAATCATTTCAGGTGAAATGAGGAGAGGTTACGGGAGGTTACGGGGCTGACAGTGGGCTAAGATCAGCTGGGTTCCGAAATAAAAAAAAGTAATTATATCCCGTGAAGTGAGGAGTGATGACGGAATCTCCAGCTGATACAAGGTCAAAATGCCATGATCACATCGACGGTTCTCAGTGTCTCTTTGATTTCCGCTGATATCCGTGGAACCGTTTCGTCAGGAAGATCCATGATTACTGATTACTTTTACGGGACCTGTCCCAGCCTGAGAGAGTGGGCGAGACAAGACACTCAGTGGCGCTGATGGAACTAGCTCTGAGGAAGTTGGTGTGGCAAGAAGATGGGGGTGTGTGTGTGTGTGTGAGGAGGGGGGGGGGCGGGATATAGCAAAGACTGAATGTAACGTTACTAGTTTAATACATATTAACAAACCCTTGCCGAGACCCAATCCCGTCCGCCATATAGTTTGTCTGAGGTGGTCAAAATTGATCGCTGCTGCGGTTAAATTTGCACATGGGAAATAAATAAAGCACTTGCCTCAGACGGGAAGAAAAAATATTTTTAAATACTTTTTAAATGATGAAAGTTATAATAATTTCATCTTAATTTCTGCCGTAAATTTATTCAAATCAAAGAAGGTTAAGAGTTGATTGTGCAACGGTAAATCCAACATCGCTAGAAGCGAGATCTAGATCTAGAGAATTTAACATGCAACAGCTTAGAGAGGACCTCTTTCTTTTTCTTCTTTCCTTTGGCCGATTGTAAAAGGATAAAAAGTTAATAAAAAAAAAAAACAATCTCTCTCTCTCTCTCTCTCTCTCTCTCTCTCTCTCTCTCTCTCTCTCTCTCTCTCTCTCTCTCTCTCTCTCTCTTCTTTTATTCATTCTGATAAACCACTAAAAAAAAATAGTGCACCATTGAAGGTTCTATCACAAAGTTAGATTGATTGTTTTCTAGATTTCGGACTAGATTTTTATGGTGTCAGTAGATGTTCTTGACCCGTTCGTATTTCACTAGTGTAAACACCTCTGAGCCTGCCTAATTCAAGAAACCCCACTGGGCGAGAGAGAGCAGGAAGCCTCGTAGAGCTCTACCGGGATAAAATAATGGGCTCAACCTGTGTAAAGCAGGGGAGCGGGGAGACAAGGTCATTCACTTTGACACGGAACTTAACATCAGTTGAGCACTAAAACATTCACTTAAATCCTTTGCATTCTTTTTGGGCTTGACAAGACCCTTGTGAAGGCAAATGTGTATTTCACAAGCATATTGGTATCATGCAAACAAACCAAACTCTTTACTTCACTTACTTTGATTGGTTAGCTATTTTTATAGCTTCCAAGTTTATTAGTAGATTCTCTAAAAGACGCATTATAATGTGCGTATGAATAAATGAGCAGCGAAGAATTACCGTAAAGTAGTGCCCCGCCAGACATTTAATGTTCTCTCTGCCTGTATGCTAGTGCTAGCGTCTCTTTGGCACATGCGTACCGTCGATGTTGAACTGATTCTGTGCAGACAAGTAGGCGACAATTTTTGTCTGTGATAGAATTTTCCGGCTTTCCCGCCATACATCAGTCTGCAGTAGGCACTATCTCTGACTGTGTGTATTTGTGTGTGTGTGTGGGGGGGGGGGCGAGAGGGGTGACTGGGGAATGGTGCCACTGCTGCACAATGGAAACTTAGGGGAGGGGGAATGATAACAAAGAAGATTTCAAAAGAAAACAGAAACTCCTCACAGCAAAAGACCGCAATCTTTAAGAGATTTGTTTTAGGCCTATAGAGTTAATCAATGCACTTTATATAGTATACCCTACACCGGTCTCTTCATTCTTCCCTGCTCTGAAGGATTAGAATCATCCTCTCCTTACTACTTTGTCTTCATGTTATTACACTGCTGTTCTTATAACTTATTGCGCTTGAGAATAACAAGTTTATATTTTTCAATGCAATTTAGTTCTGCTTACTAAACAATCATTTTCCTTTTGTTCCATTTTTGCTAAATCAGATAAATCTGATTGCTGCTGGTCTTTATTTGTTGTTTGAATTATTATACTTCGGCCTAATAAATTTCAGTTCCAACAGGACGCACAGTTCCACTTTTTATTATTATCATTTAATAAAAAAAAAAAATAATAACAGACTCATATTAAGATTTTTTTTTTTTTTTTTTTTTTTGGGGGGGAGGTATAATCTCTAGTTTTTTTTTGTGTGAGTTTTTGTTTTTATTTTATTTTTTTTTTTTTTTTTTTTTTTTTGGGGGTGGGGGTGGGGGGGGGGAATTAATCTCTAGTTTTTTGGTGTTTTTTTTTTGTTTTTTTTTTTTGGGGGGGGGAGTATAATCTCCAGTTTTTATTTATTTTTTTTTTTTGGGGGGGGGAAGGGGGGGGGGTATAATCTCTAGTTTTTTGGGGGGTTTTTTCATGGTACGTTTAATGTGAAAGTCAAACTATAAATAAGTGGAAATTAAAGAACAAGAAGCTTGTCTCTTATCATGCAATCATTATATCATAGCTTATCATCTAAGTCTTCTGTCCTCTTAATATTAATTGAATGCATGCCTTCATACGTATAAAACTTTAATTATGTCCAAACAAACTAAGATAATAAAGAGTCAATGAGAAGCTAAAAAAATGTGTGATGTACGCTCCAGCTTGATGGAGAACCAATTTATGTCACCTGTGATGTGCGCTACAGATTAATAGAGAACCAGTTGTGTCACCTATGATGTGCGCTCCAGATTCATGAAGAACCAGTTTGTGTCACCTGTGATATGCGCTCCAGATTGATCGCGAACAAGTTTGTGTCACCTGTGTTGTGTGCTCCAGATTGATGGAGAAACAGTTTGCGTCACCTGTGATGTGCGATCCAGATTGATGGAGAACCAGTTTGTGTCACCTGTGATGTGCGATCCACATTAATGGAAAACCAGTTTGCGTCACCTGTGATGTGCGCTCCCATTTGATGAAAAATCAGTTTGATGTCAGCTCCAGATTGATGGAGAACCAGTTTTCGTCACCTGTGTTGTGCGCTCCAGATTGATGGAGAACCAGTCTGCGTCACCTGTGATGTGCGCTCCCGATTGATGGAGAACCAATTTGCGTCAAATGTGATGTGCGCTCCAGATTATTGGAAAACCAGTTTGTGTCACCTCTGATGTGCGCTCAAGATTAATGGAGAACCGGTTTGTGTCACCTGTGACGAGCGCTCAAGATTGATGGAGAACCGGTTTGTGTCACCTGTGATGTGTGATCCAGATTAATGAAGAACCAGTTTGTGTCACCTGTGATGAGCGCTCCAGATTGATGGAGAACCAGTTTGTGTCACCTGTGATGTGCGCTCCGGATTGATGGAGAACCAGTTTGTGTCACCTCTGATGTGCGCTCAAGATTAATGGAGAACCAGTTTGTGTCACCTGCGATGAGCGCTCAAGATTGATGGAGAACCAGTCTGCGTCACCTTTGATGTGCGATCGAGATTGATGGAGAACCAGTTTGTCATGTGTGATCTGCGCTCCCGATTAATGGAGAATCATTTGGCGTCACCTGTGATGTGCGGTCTAGATTGATGAAAATCAGTTTGATGTGCGCTCCAGATTCATAGAGAACCAGTTTATGTCACCCGTATTGTGTGCTCCAGATCGGTGGAGAACCAGTTTGCGTCACCTTTGATTTCCGCTCCAGATTTATGGAGAACCAGTATGTGTCACCTGTGATGTTCCCTCCAGATTGATGGAGAACCAGTTTGCGTCACATGTGATGTGCGCTCCAGATTCATGAAAACCAGTTTGATGTGCGCTCCAGATTGATAGAGAACCAGTTTATGTCACCTGTATTGTGTGCTCCATATTGATGGAGACCAGTCTATGTCACCTTTGATGTGCGCTCCAGATTGATAGAGAACCAGTTTATGTCACCTGTATTGTGTGCTCCATATTGATGGAGACCAGTTTGTGTCACCTGTGATGTTTGCTCCAGATTGATGGAGAACCAGTCTGCGTCACCCGTGATATGCGATCCCGATTTATAGAGAACCAGTCTGCGTCACATGTAATGTGCGCTCTAAATTGATGGAGAACTAATTTGTGACACCTGTGATGTGCCCTCCACATCGTTGGAGAACAGGTTTGTGTTACCTGTGATGTGCACTCTAGATTGATGGAGAACCAGTGTGCGTCACCTGTGATGTGCGCTCCAGATTGATGAAAACTAGTTTGATTTGCGCTCCAGATTGATAGAGAACCAGTTTATGTCACCTGTATGTTATGCTCCAGATCGATGGAGAACCAGTTTGCGTCACCTGTGATGTGCGCTCCAGATTGATGAAAACCAGTTTGATGTGCGCTCCAAATTGATGGACAACCAGTCTGGGTCACCTGTAATGTGCGCTCCAGATTGATGGAGAACCAGTTTGTGTCACCTGTGCTGTGCGCTCCAGATTGATGGAGAACCAGTTTGTGTCACCTGTATTGTGTGCTACAGATTGATGGAGAATTAGTTTGTGTCACATGTGATGTCCGCTCCAGATTGATGGAGAACCAGTTTGTGTCACCTGTAATATGCGCTCCAGATTGATGGAGAACCAGTTTGCGTCACCTGTGATGTGCGCTCCAGATTGATGGGGAACCAGTCTGCGTCACCTGTGATGTGCTCTCCAGATTGATGGAGAACCAGTTTGTGTCACCTGTGATGTGCGCTGAAGGTTGATAGAGAACCAGTTTGTGCAACCTGTGATGTGTGATCCAGATTGATGAAGAACCAGTTCGTGTCACCTCTGATGAGCGATCCAGATTGATGGAGAACTTGTTTGTGTCATCTGTGATGTGCGCTCCAGATTGATGGAGAACCAGTTTGTGTTACCTGTATTGCGTGCTACAGATTAATGGAGAACCACTTTGCGTCACCTGTGATGTGCGCACCAGATTGATGGAGAACCAGTTTGCGTCACCTGTGATATGCGCTCCCAATTGATGGAAAACAAGTCTGCGTCACATGTGATGTGCGCGCTAGATTGATGGATAACCAATTTGTGAAACCTGTGATGTGCGCTTTAGATTGATGGAGAACAATTTTGTGTCATCTGTGATGTGCGCTCCAGATCGATGGAGAACCAGTTTGCGTTGTCTGTGATGTGCACTCCAGATCAATTAAAACCAGTTTGAGTTGCGCTCCAAATTGATAGAGAACCAGTTTGTGTCATCTGTATTGTGTGCTCCAGATTGGTGGAGAACCAGTTTGCGTCACCTGTGATGTGCGCTCCAGATTGATGGAGAACCAGTTTTTGTCACCTGTGTTGTGCGCTCCAGATTTATGGAGAACCAGTTTGCGTCACCTGTATTGTGCGCTCCAGATTGATGGAGAACCAGTTTGTGTCACCTCTGATGTGTGATTCAGATTGATGAAGAACCAGTTCGTGTCACCTATGATGAGCGATCCAGATTTATGGAGAACTAATTTGTGTCACCTGTGATGTGCGCTCCAGATTGATGGAGAAACAGTTTGTGTCACCTGTGATTTGCTTTCCAGATTAATGGAATACCATTTTATGTCACCCGTGCTGTGCGCTCCAGACCGACGGAGAACCAGTTTGTGTCACCTGTGATTTGCGCTCCCATTTGATGAAAAACCTATGATGTGCGCTCCAGATTGATGGAGAACCAGTTTGCGTCACCTGTGTTGTGCGCTCCAGATTGATGGAGAACCAGTTTGTTTCACCTGTATCGTGCGCTCCAGATTAATGGAGAACCAGTTTGTGTCACCCATGCTGTGCGCTCCAGATCGATGGAAAACCAGTTTGTGAGAGAGAGACAGTTTGCGGCACCTGTGATGTGCGCTCCAGATTGATGGGGAACCAGTCTGCGTCACCTGTGATGTGCGCTCCAGATTGATGGAGAACCAGTTTGCGTCACCTGTGATGTGCGCTCCAGATTAATGGAGAACCAATTTGCGTCACCTTTAATGTGCGCTAAAGATCGTTGGAGAACTAGTTTGTGTCACCTGTGATGTGCGCTCTAGACTGATTAAGAATCATTTTGTGTCACCTGTGTTGTGCGCTCCAGATTTATGGAGAATCAGTTTGTGTCACATGTATTGTACGCTCCAGATTGATGGAGAACTAATGTGTGTCACCTTTGATGTGCGCTCGAGATTGATGGAGAACAAGTTTGTGTCGCCTGTGATAAGCCCTCAAGATTGATGGAGAACTAGTTTGTGTCACCTGTGATGTGCGGTCCAGATTTATGGAGAACCAGTTTGCGTTACTTGTGATGTGGGCTCTAGATTAATGGAGAACCAGTTTGCGTCACCTTTGACGTGCGCTCTAGGTTGATGGAGAACCAAAGTGTGTCACCCGTGATGTTCGCTCTTGATTGATGGAGAACCAGTCTGCGTCACTTGTGATGTTGGCTCCCGATTGATACAGAACCAGTCTGCGTCACATGTACTGTGCGCTCTAAATTGATGTAGAACCAATTTGTGTCACCGGTGCTGTGCGCTCCAGATTGATAGAGAACCAGTTTCTGTCACCTGTATTGTGTGCTCAAGATGTATGGAGAACCAGTTTGTGTCACCTGTGATGTGCGCTCCACATTAATGGAAAACCAGTTTGCGTCACCTGTGATGTGCGCTCCCATTTGATGAAAAACCAGTTTGATGTCCGCTCCAGATTGATGGAGAACCAGTTTTCGTCACCTGTGTTGTGCGCTCCAGATTGATGGAGAACCAGTCTGCATAACCTGTGATGTGCTGCTCCCGATTGATGGAGAACCAATTTGTGTCACCTGTGATGTGCGCTCCAGATTAATGGAAAACCAGTTTGTGTCACCTCTGATGTGCGCTCAAGATTAATGGAGAACCAGTTTGTGTCACCTGTGACGAGCGCTCAAGATTGATGGAGAACCGGTTTGTGTCACCTGTGATGAGCGCTCCAGATTGATGGAGAACCAGTTTGTGTCACCTGTGATGTGCGCTCCGGATTGATGGAGAACCAGTTTGTGTCACCTCTGATGTGCGCTCAAGATTAATGGAGAACCAGTTTGTGTCACCTGCGTTGAGCGCTCAAGATTGATGGAGAATCAGTCTGCGTCACCTTTGATGTGCGATCGAGATTGATGGAGAACCAGTTTGTGTCACGTGTGATGTGCGCTCCCGATTAATGGAGAACCATTTGGCGTCACCTGTGATGTGCGGTCCAGATTGATGAAAATCAGTTTGATGTGCGCTCCAGATTCATAGAGAACCAGTTTATGTCACCCGTATTGTGTGCTCCAGATCGGTGGAGAACCAGTTTGCGTCACCTTTGATTTCCGCTCCAGATTTATGGAGAACCAGTATGTGTCACCTGTGATGTTCCCTCCAGATTGATGGAGAACCAGTTTGCGTCACCTGTGATGTGCGCTCCAGATTGATGAAAACCAGTTTGATGTGCGCTCCAGATTGATAGAGAACCAGTTTATGTCACCTGTATTGTGTGCTCCATATTGATGGAGAACCAGTCTGTGTCACCTTTGCTTGCGCTCCAGATTAATGGAGAACCAGTTTGTGTCACCTGTGATGTTTGCTCCAGATTGATGGAGAACCAGTCTGCGTCACCTGTGATATGCGATCCCGATTTCTAGAGAACCAGTCTGCGTCACATGTGATATGCGCTCTAAATTGATGGAGAACTAATTTGTGACACCTGTGATGTGCCCTCAAGAACGTTGGAGAACAGGTTTGTGTTACCTGTGATGTGCACTCTAGATTGATGGAGAACCAGTGTGCGTCACCTGTGATGTGCGCTCCAGATTAATGGAGAACCAGTTTGTGTCAACTTTGATTTGCGCTCCAGATTGATAGAGAACCAGTTTGTGTCACCTGTATGTTATGCTCCAGATCGATGGAGAACCAGTTTGCGTCACCTGTGATGTGCGCTCAAGATTGATGAAAACCAGTTTGTGTCACCTGTGATGTGCGCTCCAAATTGATGGACAACCAGTCTGGGTCACCTGTAATGTGCGCTCTAGATTGATGGAGAACCAGTTTGTGTCACCTGTATTGTGCGCTCCGATTTGATGGAGAACAAGTTTGTGTCACCTGTGCTGTACGCTCCAGATTGATGGAGAACAAGTTTGTGTCACCTGTGCTGTGCGCTCCAGATTGATGGAGAACCAGTTTGTGTCACATGTGATGTCCGCTCCAGATTGATGGAGAACCAGTTTGTGTCACCTGTAATATGCGCTCCAGATTGATGGAGAACCAGTTTGCGTCACCTGTGATGTGCGCTCCAGATTGATGAAAACTAGTTTGATGTGCGTTCCAGATTGATAGAGAACCAGTTTATGTCACCTGTTTTGTGTGCTCCAGACTGATGGAGAACCAGTTTGCGTCACTTGTGATGTGCGCTCCAGATTGATAGAGAATCAGTTTGAGTCACTTGTGATGTGCTCTCCATATTGACGGAGAACCAGTTTGCGTTTCCTGTAATGTGTGCTCCAGATTCATGGAGAACTAGTTTGTGTCACATGTGATATGCGCTCCCGATTGATCGAGAACCAGTCTGCGTCACCCGTAATGTGCGCTCCCAATTGATAGAGAACCAGTTTGCGTCACATGTGATGTGCACTCTAAATTAATGTAGAACCAATTTGTGACACCTGCGATGTGCCCTCCAGATCGTTGGAGAACAGATTTGTGTCACCTGTGATGTTCGCTCTAGACTGATTAAGAACCATTTTGTGTCACCTGTGTTGTGCGCTTCAGATTGATGGAGAACCAGTTTGTGTCACCTGTAATGGTGCGCTCCAGATTGATGAAGAACCAGTGTGTGTCACCTTTGATGTGCGCTCGAGATTGATGTAGAACCAGTTTGTGTCGCCTGTGATGAGCCCTCCAGATTAATGGAGAACCAGTTTGTATCACCTGTGATGTGCGGTCCAGATTTATGGAGAACCAGTTTGCGTTACTTGTGATGTGGGCTCTAGATTAATGGAGAACCAGTTTGCGTCACCTTTGACGTGCGCTCTAGACTGATTAAGAACCATTTTGTGTCACCTGTGTTGTGCGCTCCAGATTTATGGAGAACTAGTTTGTGTCACCTGTCATGTGCGCTCCAGATTAATGGAGAACCAATTATCGTCACCTTTGATGTGCGCTAAAGATCGTTGGAGAACTAGTTTGTGTCACCTGTGATGAGCGCTCCAGATTTATTGAGAACCAATTTGCGTCACCTTTGATGTGCGCTCTAGGTTGATGGAGAACCAGTCTGCGTCACTTGTGATGTCCGCTCCCGATTGATAGAGAATCAGTTTGCGGCCACTTTTATGTGCGCTCCATATTAATAAAGAAAAAGTTTGTGTCACCTAATGTTCGCTCCAGGTTGATGGAGAACAAGTATGCGTCACTTGTGATGTGCGCTCTAGTTTAATGGACAACCAGTTTGTATCACCTATTATGTTCGATCTAGATTGATGGGAACCAGTTTGCGTCACCTGTATTGTTCGCTCCAGATTGATGGAGAACCAGTCTGCGTCACTTGTGATGGGCGCTCCAGTTTAATGGACAACCAGTTTGTGTCACCGGTGATGTTCGATCTAGATTGATGGAGAACCAGATTGCGTCACCTATAATGTGGGCTCCAGATTGATGAAAACCAGTTTGATGTGCGCTCCAGATTGATGGAGAACCAGTTTGCGTCACCTTTGATGTGCGCTCCAGATTAATGGAGAACCAGTTTGTGTCACCTGCGTTGTGCGCTTCAGATTGATGGAGAACCAGACCGTGTCACCTGTAATGGTGCGCCCTGGATTGATGGAGAACCAATTTGTGTCCCCTGTAATAAGCCCTCCAGATTGATGGAGAATCAGTTTGCGTCACCTGTATTGTGTGCTCCAGATTGATGGAGAACCAGCGTGTGTCACCTGTGATGTTCGCTCTTGATTGATGGAGAACCAGTTTCCGTCAACTGTTATGTGCGCTCCAGATTAATGGAGAACCAGTTTGTGTCACCTGCGATGTGCGCTCCAGATTGATGGAGAACCAGTCTGCGTCACTTTTGATGTGCGCTCCCGTTTCATAGGGGAACCAGTCTGCGTCACATGTGATGTGCGCTCTAAATTGATGTAGAATCAATTTGTGACACCTGTGATGTGTGCTAAAGATCGTTGTAGAACAGATTTGTGTCACCTGTGATGTGCGCTCCAGATTGATGAAAACCAGTTTGATGTGCGCTCCAGATTGATAGAGAACTACTTTATGTCACCTGTATTGTGTGCTCCAGATTGATGAAGAACCAGTTTGCGTCACCTTTGATGTGCGCTCCAGATTAATGGAGAACCAGTTTGTGTCACCTAAAGTTTGCGCTCTAGATTGAGGGAGAACCAGATTGCGTCACCTGTATTGTTCGCTCCAGATTGATGGAGAACCAGTCTGCGTCACTTGTGATGTGCGCTCCAGTTTAATGGACAACCAGTTTGTGTCACCTGTGATGTGCGCTCTAGGTTGATGGAGAACCAAAGTGTGTCACCCGTGATGTTCGCTCTTGATTGATGGAGAACCAGTCTGCGTCACTTGTGATGTTGGATCCCGATTGATAGAGAACCAGTCTGCGTCACATGTGATGTGCGCTCTAAATTGATGTAGAACCAATTTGTGACACCTGTGATGTGCGCTAAAGATCGTTGGAGAACAGATTTGTGTCACCTGTGATGTGCGCTCCAGATTGATGGAGAACTACTTTATGTCACCTGTATTGTGTGCTCCAGATTGATGAAGAACCAGTTTGCGTCACCTTTGATGTGCGCTCCAGATTAATGGAGAACCAGTTTGTGTCACCTAAAGTTTGCGCTCTAGATTGAGGGAGAACCAGATTGCGTCACCTATAATGTGGGCTCCAGATTGAAGAAAACCAGTTCTATGTGCGCTCTAGATTGATGGAGAACCAGTTTTCGTCACCTTTGATGTGCGCTCCAGATTAATGGAGAACCAGTTTGTGTCACCTGTGATGTTCGCTCCAGATTGATGGAGAACCAGTCTGCGTCACTTGTGATGTGCGCTCCCGATTGATAGAGAATCAGTCTGCGTCACATGTAATGTGCGCTTTAAATTGATGTAGAATCAATTTGTGACACCTGTGATGTTCGCTAAAGATCGTTCTAGAACAGATTTGTGTCACCTGTGATGTGCGCTCCAGATTGATGAAAACCAGTTTGATGTGCGCTCCAGATTGATAGAGAACTACTTTATGTCACCTGTAATGTGTGCTTCAGATTGATGAAGAACCAGTTTGCGTCACCTTTGATGTGCGCTCCAGATTAATGGAGAACTAGTTTGTGTCACCTGTGGTTTGCGCTCTAGATTGATGGAGAACCATTTTGCGTCACCTTTGATTTGCGCTCGAGATTAATGTTGAACCAGTATGTGTCACCTGTGATGTTCGCTCCAGATTGATGGAGAACTAGTTTGTGTCACCTGTGATTTGCGGTCCAGATTTATGGAAAACCAATTAATGTCACCCGTGCTGCGCGCTCCAGATCGACGGAGAACCAGTCTGTGTCACCTGTGATTTGCGCTCCCATTTGATGAAAAATCAGTTTGATGTGCGCTCCAGATTGATGGAGAACCAGTTTGCGTCACCTGTGTAGTGCGCTCCAGATTGATGGAGAACCAGTCTGCATCACCTGTGATGTGCGCTCCAGATTGATGGAGAACCAATTTGTGTCACCTGTGATGTGCGCTGAAGGTTGATAGAGAACCAGTTTGTGCAACCTGTGATGTGTGATCCAGATTGATGAAGAACCAGTTCGTGTCACCTCTGATGAGCGATCCAGATTGATGGAGAACTTGTTTGTGTCATCTGTGATGTGCGCTCCAGATTGATGGAGAACCAGTTTGTGTCACCTGTATTGCGTGCTACAGATTAATGGAGAACACTTTGCATCACCTGTGATGTGCGCTCCAGATTGATGGAGAACCAGTTTGCGTCACCTGTGATGTGCGCTCCCAATTGATGGAGAACAAATCTGCGTCATATGTGATGTTAGCACTAGATTGATGAAGAACTAATTTGTGACACCTGTGATGTGCGCTTTAGACTGATAGAGAACAATGGTGTGTCATCTGTGATGTGCGCTCCAGATCGATGGAGAACCAGTTTGCGTCGTCTGTGATGTGCACTCCAGATCGATGAAAACCAGTTTGAGTTGCGCTCCAAATTGATAGAGAACCAGTTTGTGTCATCTGTATTGTGTGCTCCAGATTGGTGGAGAACCAGTTTGCGTCACCTGTGATGTGCGCTCCAGATTGATGGAGAACCAGTTTTTGTCACCTGTGTTGTGCGCTCCAGATTTATGGAGAACCAGTTTGCGTCACCTGTATTGTGCGCTCCAGATTGATGGAGAACCAGTTTGCGTTACCTGTAATGTGTGCTCCAGATTGATGGAGAACTAGTTTGTGTCACCTGTGATGAGCGCTCCAGATTGATGGAAAACCAGTTTGCGTTACCTGTGATGTGCGCTACATTGACGGAGAACCAGTTTGCGTTACCTGTGAAGTGCGATCCAGATTGATGGAGAACTAGTTTGTGTCACCTGTGATGAGCGCTCCATATTGATGGAGAACCAGTTTGTGTCACCTCTGATGTGCGCTACGGATTGATGGAGAACCAGTTTGTGTCACCTCTGATGTGTGCTCAAGATTGATGGAGAACCAGTTTGTGTCACCTGTGATGAGCGCTCAAGGTTGATGGAGAACCAGTTTGTGTCACCTGTGATGTCTGATTGAGATTGATGAAGAACCAGTTCGTGTCACCTATGATGAGCGATCCAGATTTATGGAGAACTAATTTGTGTCACCTGTGATGTGCGCTCCAGATTGATGGAGAACCAGTTTGCGGCACCTGTGATGTGCGCTCCAGATTGATGGAGAACCAGTCTGCGTCACCTGTGATGTGCGCTCCAGATTGATGGGGAACCAGTCTGCGTCACCTGTGATGTGCTCTCCAGATTGATGGAGAACCAGTTTGTGTCACCTGTGATGTGCTCTCCAGATTGATGGAGAACCAGTTTGTGTCACCTGTGATGTGCGCTGAAGGTTTATAGAGAACCAGTTTGTGCAACCTGTGATGTGTGATCCAGATTGATGAAGAACCAGTTCGTGTCACCTCTGATGAGCGATCCAGATTGATGGAGAACTTGTTTGTGTCATCTGTGATGTGCGCTCCAGATTGTTGGAGAACCAGATTGTGTCACCTGTATTGCGTGCTACAGATTAATGGAGAACCACTTTGCGTCACCTGTGACGTGCGCACTAGATTGATGGAGAACCAGTTTGCGTCACCTGTGATGTGCGCTCCCAATTGATGGAGAACAAGTCTGCGTCACATGTGATGTGCGCGCTAGATTGATGGAGAACCAATTTGTGAAACCTGTGATGTGCGCTTTAGATTGATGGAGAACAATTTTGTGTCATCTGTGATGTGCGCTCCAGATCGATGGAGAACCAGTTTGCGTTGTCTGTGATGTGCACTCCAGATCAATTAAAACCAGTTTGAGTTGCGCTCCAAATTGATAGAGAACCAGTTTGTGTCATCTGTATTGTGTGCTCCAGATTGGTGGAGAACCAGTTTGCGTCACCTGTGATGTGCGCTCCAGATTGATGGAGAACCAGTTTTTGTCACCTGTGTTGTGCGCTCCAGATTTATGGAGAACCAGTTTGCGTCACCTGTATTGTGCGCTCCAGATTGATGGAGAACCAGTTTGTGTCACCTCTGATGTGTGCTCAAGATTGATGGAGAACCAGTTTGTGTCACCTGTGATGAGCGCTCAAGGTTGATGGAGAACCAGTTTGTGTCACCTGTGATGTGTGATTCAGATTGATGAAGAACCAGTTCGTGTCACCTATGATGAGCGATCCAGATTTATGGAGAACTAATTTGTGTCACCTGTGATGTGCGCTCCAGATTGATGGAGAAACAGTTTGTGTCACCTGTGATTTGCGGTCCAGATTAATGGAATACCATTTTATGTCACCCGTGCTGTGCGCTCCAGACCGATGGAGAACCAGTTTGTGTCACCTGTGATTTGCGCTCCCATTTGATGAAAAACCAGTTTGATGTGCGCTCCAGATTGATGGAGAACCAGTTTGCGTCACCTGTGTTGTGCGCTCCAGATTGATGGAGAACCAGTTTGTTTCACCTGTATCATGCGCTCCAGATTAATGGAGAACCAGTTTGTGTCACCCATGCTGTGCGCTCCAGATCGATGGAAAACCAGTTTGTGTCACCTGTATTGTGTGCTACAAATTGATGGAGAACCAGTTTGCGGCACCTGTGATGTGCGCTCCAGATTAATGGGGAACCAGTCTGCGTCACATGTGATGTGCGCTCCAGATTAATGGAGAACCAGTTTGTGTCACCTGCGTTGTGCGCTTCAGATTGATGGAGAACCAGACCGTGTCACCTGTAATGGTGCGCCCTGGATTGATGGAGAACCAGTTTGAGTCACTTGTGATGTGCTCTCCATATTGACGGAGAACCAGTTTGCGTTGCCTGTAATGTGTGCTCCAGATTCATGGAGAACTAGTTTGTGTCACATGTGATATGCGCTCCCGATTGATCGAGAACCAGTTTGCATCACATGTGTTGTGCGCTCTAAATTAATAAAGAACCAAATTGTGACACCTTTGATGTGCCCTCCAGATCGTTGGAGAACAGATTTGTGTCACCTGTGATGTTCGCTCTAGACTGATTAAGAACCATTTTGTGTCACCTGTGTTGTGCGCTTCAGATTGATGGAGAACCAGTTTGTGTCACCTGTATGGTGCGCTCCAGATTGATGGAGAACCAGTTTGTGTCACCTGTGATGTGCGCTCCAGATTTA
>JAWDGP010003701.1:0-38484 GCA_033675545.1 Elysia crispata | reverse complement strand
CTGCTACTGCTACTTTTTTTTACTAGCATCATTATTTTTATTATTATTATTATTATTATTATTATTATTATTATTATTATTATTATTATTATTATTATTATTCTAGAGACTATTTTATCACAGCAATATATCATCAGCATACTATATCAGAATTTGAACTGCTAAATCTGCTCTTATGGTTGTATTTTTTTTAACTTGAGAAAATATTTCAGGATTCTTTCTTATTTTTCTCTCTAATGAGTGTGCATGTATTGAATTGTTGACAGTGTGTCACTTGCAAAATTAATTTAAATATATATTATTTATATATATATGTGTGTGTTTATTTACTTTTACATGGTATATCAACTGCATTGTTTAATAAAGGTCCGTCCATTAGCCTCTTCAAGTAACTGTGTTTTTTTTGCACTGGGAAAATTTATTAATTATAATTCTCACAATTTTTTTTCTTTGAAAAAGTAAAGTTTTTCTCATTGCTTTTTTAACTGTGTGATGAATATAACAAAAGCCAAACATAGAATTTGGGAGATTAGATGTATTTTATTAAGTCTAAATTCCATCACTTTATCAGAAAAATCAGTCCTTTTAACTTGAGGTGAACAATATTTAATTATAGGTGTTTTCTATTTTATTGTCACTTTATGTCAGCCATCATTCTTATATTGCATCTATTAAATGTCATCAAATCTCTTTATACCTGACATATAATTTAATTGTTTATTTCAAAGAAGTCTTTTGTGGGTATTCTTCTAAAGGAAAAGAACTTTTTTCTTTTCACTTATCACTTAGATTTCATTTGACAACACATGGTTTGATCCATACATTAAAACTTAAAGTAGTCTTTGTTTGGGGAGTGAATTGCCAGCCACCTTTGCTGTGTTTTGATATACTAACTTTGTCTTTCATTTTTTCTCCTTTCCCCATGGCCTTTGCCTCTTTCCTTCTGTTTTCCCAAACCTTGTTTTTAAGGCTCTGGAGGTGTCTGCTTCACCAGGAGGGGAAAGTGTGAACGGACTTACCATAAGGGTGGCTCTATTATCAGCCTCCCACGAGACATGTGCCCTGTGTGTGGACGTGGAGGCAATCATTTATCAGCTGCTGGATCCCAACTGCTGCCGCTGTCAACAAGACTCTGTTCTTGTGGCTTCATTACAGGGTGGAGTAGGACTCGAGGATTCAAAGTTGTCACCTGAAGTTGACGTTGAATACAACATTCACAAAGAACCAAGCCTCTGGTAAACAGAAAAAAAGTGCTAAAATAGTTCAACAGCAGCTTCAGCGAAAATCAACGTCTGTAACACCCATTTGTCTAGGGAATGGTATCGATCACAGATGGTGGGGAGCCCCATCCCTCCCAATACTGAGGAGAGAAGCTGTTGGGAGAAAAACTATGCTTCTTTTAAAATCAATTCGACCTTTGTCTGCCAGCACAATAGATCAGTGCCTTGTTCCATCTCCACATAGGCCAAATGTTCATCATCGTAAGCTACTAAGAAAATCTGCGATGGTGCCAATGCTCATCAGTCTCAGCTCATCCACCTGACAATGGGTTTAATCCAGCGGCAGAACTTTTTCCATTCCCAGCATGCCATTTACATAGTCCCTCCATCAGACATAAGCAAAAATCTTCAAGTGTTTCCATAAGCTCTTGGCAGGCCCTAGCATCCTCATCAGGGGCACCCAGCAGTATCCAGGAGCTAATCTATAGTCCACTGCATCCCCTATTTTACCAGCATCAGCGCCACATGCTTGTGCATCCCACATCTTATCTGACCTATGAGAACAGGCTATCAAAAAAAAAAAGTTTTACTGGCTGTGCATGCATGCTGGTGCCCAAGAAGATTACAAGCATTATGCAAGTGGAAAGGAGTGCATCCGAGGGAATATCATACCACACAAAAAAGTATACCATATATGGCCAGCTCAGGAAAATAATTGACGAATATAGGCATTGCACATGGTTATGAGCAACGGTGGAGTCCTTTGTCTGTGGTTGCTCACAGGAGGGCTCAGCTGAAGCAGCCTAAGTAATTATTCACAAAGAGGCATTTCACATATTTAAAACAGAACTATGCTAAGAAAGGTAAAATCAAAATGCAGTGAAAATAGAGTTTATATATTAATGCATGGCTGGATCTTGGAGGATATGTGAAACTTAATTCTGTAGATTTGCTAATGCCCATTACATTCGCCTTGTACCACTTTCACTTGATGTTTGAAGCTATAGGCAAGATAAGTTTGTGTTTGGGAGATATTATGAGCAGCCTTCTGACATCAGTTCTCCTCACAATACATTATATGCTTTTTGGGTATTGTGAAAAAAACCCTAACTCCAGGTAAATTCATGGATGGAATTGATTGTAACATTGCGGCACATTAAACAACTTCAAATATTTCACTTCATGCATCTTGTGTTTGAGAGATCTTGAAAAGTAGAATAAATATTTTTTTTTATACTTTACACAAAGAAATATTTTTTTTACTTTTTTCTTCCTTTCTTTCTTTCATATATGCTTTTATTGTTATGAATAGAATTTGAACTTCACTTTAAATTAAGGTAGAACCAATGCAATTTTTGGATTGTAAGTGCTTTGGGCTTTAAAGTTAATTAGCACTTTCCTTTCTCCTAATAAGAAGTTGTTTGTTGCTCGTTTTTTTTTTTATATCTAGAATTTCTCAGCCTAAAATTATGCCTGCAACAGAAGTAAACACATCGGTTAGGGAGCTTATTGATTCAACATTTTTTTTTATTGTTCAAGACAAGATCTATGGTCATTTGTGGACGTGAATGGATGCTTTAAATGAAGTATTATTAATGATATTTTTACCATTAGGAAGATTCAGTTCCTTCAAAATCATTAAAATTACGACTAGTCCTACTCACTTTTCTTACCCTGATCTCTAAAAGTAGTTCTAAATATTTATTAAAAATCCGCAAAGTCTCAGTCAGAGTTTTGTACAAAATATGCTTACAATAAAGAAATGATTCATAAATGCTTTAGTGTAGCAACATTCTATGGTATAAATACTTAAACATTATTTTGAAGGAAACGTATACACAGCAAGAAAGATGTACTCTTACACGTCTGCACTTTTGAAGAGATCATGTTTGTGCCTTCCCAAAATAGCCATTCATTTGCTATATCTGTAATCATCTTGATCAACATTTACTGGGGAAATCCTATCATCAACTTTTAAAATACTTATTATTAACATTTAACTTCTGTAACTAATCTAAGCACATGCAATAAAGAGTTACAAAATCTACACTCTCTTGTTTTTCACCTATTAGATACAGTTCAAGTGCTGACGTTAATTTTCTGTTTCTTTTACTCTTTTGTGACATGGTCCATTATTTTTATCCCATTTTTTGTCTTTAAGATTTATTACTTTGAAGTTAGAGCTTTAGTTTGGTTTGACATCTTTTTTTTTATTTTTTTCCGGGCTTTCTCAGTTTCTGTATTGCTTTTTTTTCTTTGTTATTCTAAGATAACAGATCTTTCTGTAGCTCTGTAGCTGTAAGCTGCAGGGTATCATTGTTAATCATAAGTTAATATAGTTATAAAAATGAATTTTGTTACCAAAATATTAGGACTTACACATACCCAGTATCTACATCTTCATTATATAAAGGAGATAGTCATGTTTTTTTAACAAATTTCAAAGTCTCTATTTTTTTGTCAAAAGATTTAATTTATATCTTAAATCCTTATTAATTTTTTTATGTGAGGCACATAATTATTTTACAATCATTTATTTTAACAGGATATAGAGGTTTTTTTTTTGTGCTTTCGAGATATCAGTATTAATCATTGTAAAAAACATGTATTGCAGACAGTTTTAATCATATAGATAATGCTCATTATACATTATAGGTGCTGATTTTGAGTCCAGTGTAAAATGGTTCTTGCGGTTACACTTCTTGTTATTCACAGCCAGGTAAATTTTAGAATACTGTAAAATTTATCAATAAAATTAGTAGACATGATTTTAAATTTATTATTACAATTTCATCAATACTAGGCACTCGAAAAATAAATGCAGCAATTACTATGACATCAATATCAGGTAGTTGAAAAACAAATGCAACATTAAAATTCAGAGTTGGAAAAAAAATAAAGAAAAACAAAGTATCGAATATTGAATTGAACACAAAACAGATAGAAATGTTTTTACAGCAGGTTTATTACTCTTTTACCCAATTTTTTAAAAATTGAGGACCTTCTTTAACTAGAAAATTACAATTTTTGAACCACATAACTTTTCGGTCACACAAGTATTACAGTAAAGTGATCTCCATCAACTGAGTGTCAATATGCCTGCCCCAGTATTTGTTGAAAACACTCCCTGTACAAAATAATGCATGTATCTGGATTTACAACAATAGAAGCTGCATGTCTGCAGTATTTCTCTTTTTATTTTTTTCATATCTCTTCACACTTTTTATTAGGTCTAAAATTTCATTTATCAATAGAGAGTGAGTGTAAAGAGGCATGTACATTGGATTTCCAAGTTTTGAGGAAATTAAATTTAGCTCTCTTTACACTGTGCTAAGTCAGATAAAGTATGCAAAGAACTTTAGCATGGTATCGCAACAAGCAAGAAGCCATTAGCAACCTAAGCAGCCCTCTTCAGCCTTTTGGAAACACTCTAACATCATTGTAGCATATGTGGTCTAATGAAATATGTGAGGGAAGTTTTTTCACATAGCTCAATCCAGAACTTGGCTGAATCTTTGAAGACAAAACACTGAAACAGGAAAGAATACTGATTAGAAACCAATCAATCATCGCATAGTTTTTTGGATTTGTCATTAAGTTGATCCATTCTTACATTAAATTATAGTTATTCATTACAGTTTAAATTTTGTTAGAGAGGTCTTTGCTTTGAAAGTTAATGAATTTTACCCTTAAGGAGTAATTGCTTTGTGTTTAATGTTTTCAGCCATTGTTATCCATATGCTGTCATGAATATTACTCACTGTATGTTCTGATGATATAGGGTCCTATCACATCACGAATGTTTGCAAAGAACTCACTGTTTGTGCGTTCCGAAGGAGGGGGGGGGGGTGAATAAAATTTCTAAAAGAGCAGAAAATTAGTTGTGTCATATTTCTACTACAATGGAATGCAGTATATTATCTCTAATCAATAACATTTCAGTTATTCATGCAGTATGTATGTATGCTTAAGAGTAAATTTATCTTTTCTCCTTTTCAAAGAGATTTCATTTTAAAAAATACACAAACAAAACAAACGTTGAGGATCTGATGAAAATAATGAAAACTTTCTAAGGTTAATGACATTTTTTTTTTAGTTTTGCAATTTAACTGTTAAATTGGTCAGTCCAAGCTGCATTCTGGTTTAGATATTTTTAGCTGTGCACATGTCGCCTTTTTTATTTCCAGACTTACAAACTTTACTTTTGTAGATAAACTGTTGTGATTTAAACTATACCAAAACTTTTCTATCTGTGATGAAAGGGGTGAGAGTGAGATTTGTTTCAAGTATTTTACCGCCATAAATTTTGAAAGGCAATGCTTTACTCAATATTTCTGCAAACATGTTGCATGGGTATGTTTTTCACATGTGCGACCCATATGATTGAAGGCACATTAGAAAAGGCATTTCTGAAACAATTGATCTTAAAAATTGTAATACTAAATTCTTTTCATTTTTTATGAAACAGGGAAAATAAACCATCTTCAGTTATAATCAAAGTATATAAAACAGGCTCTGAAAATTGTAGTGCTAGTCTGGTCTTGTTCCATACGTCATATTTGGATCTTCACTTGAGGCTGTTAAGAAAGGTTAGTGCTAGTCTGATCCCATTCCATGCATTGCATTTGTACCTTCAGCATTGACTGTTAAGAAAGGGCTAGTGCTAATCGTGGTCTTATTCAATGCATTTTATTTGGACCTTCACCATAGACTGTTAAGAAAGGGTTGGTGCTAGTCAGGTCTCATTTCATACATTGTATTAGATCTTCACCAGAGACTGTTAAGATTAGTGCTAATTTGGTCTCATACCATGCACTGTATTTAACTGTTAAGAAAGGGCTATTGCTTATCTGATCTCATTCCATGCCTTGTATTTGGACCCTCACAAGAGACTGTAATCCCATGTTTTGTTTTTGGACCTCCACCTTATGATTCAAAGGAACAAGCTTATTCTCTTCTTACATAGCTCTGCAAGGTACAGGAATTTTATTCTGAAAACTTTGTGGGATTTTTTTTCAATGTCATGTTATTATGATTTAGAACATTTACAACCATGATAATTTGTTTAAAATGGTCTCCTATGTTCACTATAATATTGACAACCCATTTACGAAAAGAAAAAAAAGATTTATAAGGTCTGTTTCAGACTAATGTAAGTTTTTTTCAATTGCTTTGTTGTATTTTTTCTAACTATTCTTTTTTTGTGTGTGCATTTGTGATTGCATAATAAATTATGTGTGTGTGTAAAAAGTTTTGCATCTGCTTAGCACAGTATTTTGAAATTTTATTCTTAGAGCGTATACATTTCAAAACGTTATATTTGAGGTGTTGAGAATCAAAAGTTCTAGGTCCTTTTATATTATGTATATTATTTGCGTGTTAACAGCACAGTCACTTTGTAAAATTATAAAGGTAATATTTAAGGTAAGAGACAAAACATTAACAAATCAAAGTATTTCTGCTGTCTGTTTAATAAATCTTTTTTACAGTTGCTAAGTATCAGTGACTTTGTATCATTTCATTTAGGGTCTTTGAATCATTTTAATTCTGGAGGGACAAATTATCTTATTTTTTTCCAGTCGTTCATTATTCATATTAATTATATAGACTAAATTCATAACAAGACGTTGAATTTTTTAGAGTCTCTACTGCTAAAAGTTATATTAAAATCATTTTGTCAGCCTTCGGATCGATTTCTCAGCTTAGCTATAACCTGTAGGAATCATGCTTTAGGGTATATCATACATAGAAACAGTGTGAGAGAGAGAGAGAGAGAGAGAGAGAGAGAGAGAGAGAGAGAGAGAGAGAGAGAGAGAGAGAGAGAGAGAGTACTGAACATTATTTAGATAAAACTGGGAAGAAATTATTACAGGTGGGTTCAGGGGGCACTTTTGGGTATCAGCCTCCTTATCAGATCAGTGCATCATTTTTAACTTCCCTATACATTACAACGTGGTTCCTACGGAAAATACTACGAATCTCATGAACTGTTAAGAAATCAAACGAAAGTGTTACGAGAAGCCAGCACAACACGATCACTCATATGTAAACGCCGCGCAAACTTTTTGAGCCATGTGATGAGAAGAGAGAAACTAGAATATCTTGTGACAATTCAAACGATCGAAGGAAATCGCTGCAGGAGAATACGGCGTGAAAAAATGTTGGATGGACTTAAAAAGTGGCTCAAAGTGGGACGAGTGGCAGAGGCACTGAAAGCGATGGAGATGCCTCGAAGGTCATGAACGCCTACGCTAAATGGCACGGCACGCGATTGATTGATTGATACAGTACAAATCTGATACGTGCAAAGGGAAGAATAGAAGACCATATATGTTAATGTTTAAAGTGCGCTTTAATTTAATGTGCTGTTGAAGGGGCGTGTAATTTTGATAAAGAAATCTTCCAAAAATTTTAAGTATAAGACCCTATATGCCCAGTTATTTAATACAGAAGGAAAAAGTTATTACATAATCCTGAAATTATGAGGCGCCGGTAACAAAACAATAAACATAAAATATCGAACCAAGCATTATCTAATGATTGCTTTCAGTGCCTTTTGGGAAACAGTATGATTAAAAAAAAATTTATAGACTTAAGCTATCGCTCGCCTCACAAAGATTGCTATTGCCCTAAATATTAGCCTAGAGGTCGAGTAAAAAGGTACAGTTAAGGCTTCATTTCCTAAAAAAACACTACTACTACTACTACTACTACTACTACTACTACTACTACTACTACTACTACTACTACTACTACTACTACTACTACTACTACCACTACCACTACCACTACCACTACCACTACCACTACTACTACTACTACTACTAATACTACTACTACTACAGTACTTCTAGTAGTATTGCTGCTGCTGCTACTGCTACTACTACCACTACATTGAAGGAAGAATCTGAATTTCAAAATTAATACTGCTACAAAAAAGAAAACTGCAAGACGTGAGGTGAGGGGAAGTAAGTGAAAAATTATTACCTTCTCCTTAGGTCCCTATCTCAATGCGCCTTGCATATAAATATTCTCTCTCTCTCTCTCTCTCTCTCTCTCTCTCTCTCTCTCTCTCTCTCTCTCTCTCTCTCTCTCTCTCTCTCTCTCTCTCTCTCTCTCTCTCTCTCTCTCTCTCTCTCTTTCTCTCTTTCTCTCTCTCTCTCTCTCTCTCTCTCTCTCTCTCTCTCTCTCTCTCTCTCTCTCTCTCTCTCTCTCTCTCTCTCTCTCTCTCTCTCTCTCTCTCTCTCTCTCTCTCTCTCTCTCTCTCTCTCTCTCTCTCTCTCTCTCTCCTCTTTCTTTCTCTCTCACTCTCTATGATTGCATGAACTTCTTTTCTACATCTTGACTTCAAAGAACCTGGAAAATCTAGTATGATACTTCTTGAAATATTTTTTTCATATGAATAAAGTTTTGTACTGATACTCATTATTGAAACAATTATTTGTCGTATCTCATATGTTAGTGTTAGCTCTACGCTGTTAATGATCGCGCAGAACTGGTGTTACCAGAGAGGGTATATACCCGAAGGCGGGACTTCAACATCCATAAAAGTAGGTGTTCACTGGCAAGCCTACTTGAAACATCTCATTTTCTTGTCAGACTTTGTATCTTTCTTAAGAATATCAAAAGGTGACAGTTTCTCCATCTCTGAACTATTGGGAAGAGATCCAGAACCCATGAGGTGTGGAGAACACATTTCAATTTTAGAGATATCGGTACTATGTTACAAGATGGGTACTTGAGGTTACTGACAGTGACACGTGGGAAACCTGTTTCCTTGGCATGCGTTTGTTAGAATGACCGAAGAGCAAATAAAAGGATAAGACAGCACAATAATGATCCTTCCCTTCTCTTTTACTTGCCCCCACCTCAATCCTAACCTTATCTCCAATACAGAGTACTGACAAAGACTAGGCATGACCACTGAATCACGTGGATTGCGCTAGTGGTCGTGTCTGATATGAGCCAATGAGTAAACAAGGTCCTCACAAGCCTTGAGGCCAGACCTTGTTAGTTTTGTGTGATTTCTTTCTTTCTCATTAGCCATCTTAACCTCTTTGCTAAGTTAAAATGGCATTGCCCGTATGTAGTTGTATGTGTCTTTCAACAAAAGGACTACCCACTGACTCTTGAGATTTTAGCTTTGATGGAAATCGAACTAGACTCGCGGGTTTGATCATTCCAAAATTATGAGTTATAATTTGCTCCCGCTTTATTCTCATACTCCAATTTTTCATCAAAGGAATGAAAGCTATTGTGGGAGGGGCGGGGATGGCCCGGTAGCTTTCAATGCTCAACGACAGAGCTTAGGGTTCTTATTTTGGATGGTAACGTGTTCTTTCACTCTCTATCTTCTCATCTCTCATAGAATGAAGGCAGGAAGCAGTGTCTATAGCTTTATTCATTCATTCATTAAAGACAAATGCTTAAGAAGGTACAGGAAGGCTCAGTAAGACTCCGGAAGGCTCCTGAGATGAACATTAAACACAGACATAAGCAATGTATCTTAACATATTCACATGATAATGAAATCAGTTGCGACATAGTTGTACTATCTTCGTGATGTTTAGAAATGCCATACGACTCAGTGAAACAAATTACTGCAAGGAACATAATGGATAATATTAATATAACATAACAGGACTCATTCCTCCACTAATGTATGGAATTATACACTGATAAACGGCGGACGTAAATTGGTAAGTAGGTTAGTGAATATACTATTTTTCCGTCTCTTACTTGTTTCTCTCTCTCTCTCTCTCTCTCTCTCTCTCTCTCTCTCTCTCTCTCTCTCTCTCTCTCTCTCTCTCTCTCTCTCTCTTTATCTATCTATCTATCTAATGCCTGTATTCTATATACAAAATACAGCGCGTTACCGGTTTAAGAATGAAACTCGGTCTCTTTCTACTTCTCAATCTAATATCAGTTTCCAGGGCACCTCAAGCCACGAGAATGAGCAAAACAATATAAAATGCATAACCTCAAAGTCAGAACTTCATCGACTGTTTTACTAATAAATCAAACTATAACGGAATATTCTTATAGACTTTTAATCAAATAAATTAAAGCCAATAGTTCGCATAAATGTCGAATGATCTCCTCCAGAGTTTGGATTAGCATCCTATTGATATATGCAATGAATTATCTAAATACAAAGATGCTACCAGATCTAGATCACTAAGTGTGCTACATTACATATTTGGACATACCCCCAGCACCGACTGCCTCTGGATGTTGGTCAAACTGACGGTCGTTCGTTCGATGGTCGAATGTCAAGTTAGTTTGAGAGATACCCCTTTTTATGTAATTTACGGAGGGCCTACTACGTGATGGACTCCACTCTAAAATTAGTATAATTATGATGCACAATTTAATTGCGGGCGTCATTGGTGACTCACATGGAAGGATGGGGACTTGGGACCAATTCTGGCATTGTCTTCAGGTGGGTACGATCCTTCTACTGCATAACTGAGCTGATTCATTCGGTTTTGACGTCGGGGATTTCCCAAGCGTTTCCGCTCCCACTCTTGCACCCGTTGACTCATTGTTGCTGGGGATCATTGAGTACAACTTTATACCTTTACCTCAAGACTTAATGACTAGAAAAGGTGGACTTAAAGAAGTAATGAGGGGAATTAAAGGAGGAATAAAGCGATTAATAAAACTATTAACTATGAAATACTATTATCATTGTTTTATCAATAGCCCAAAGGTACATATCCCACAGGAATAATAATTGTTTGTACATGTGCATTGTAAACTGAAAACCTGGTATCCATTCAACCTCTCTTGGAAGAAAATTTATTTTCCTCGGAGGCTAAATCTATAACTCGCCCTTTTCTCAATTCCTTAAAACCATGAAACATACTCTTTAAAAAAAAAGTGTCAAAGTTGCAAAAAATAAATGTTATTTATAATTTGTTTGAGCAATTACAGTCTATATATAATACGCTTGATTGCAAACTACAGCACACACAATACAAACACTGGTGTCCTGCACCGCCACGAGCCCAGTCTAGAAGCAAACTGGCGGTGAAGCAGGAGTGTGGCAAAAATAATTATCAGACTGAGGCAGTAAATTTAAGAAAAAATCTAAAGAGTATCCTTGGAGAACCACAAGAAATAGGATCAACACCTAGCAGCGGCTAGTAAAGTCCACAGGCTAATGAGTATTGCTTAGAGAGAAATCGCACAAACCTGGAAGATAAAATGCTTATCGCGCTTATGCTTTAATTGTGTCCAGCGCTATTCACACATAAAAACGCTCTAAAAAGTAGACATGGCGCCACTATTTTTTTCCATTACATGTAAGACTTTATACTTTCAATTTTGTTCCCATTTTCCTATCATTTTGAATTGAGTTTGTGTTGACTTTAGATTTCGAAAGTTACCCTAAGTTATAGTTCTTTATCCAGGCAAAGCAATTCGTCTATGTATGACTAACTGGAAAAAATAAGAGAAAGAAAAGTTAGATCCTTATACATTTTTTTTTGTTGTTGTAAAATGCAAACAACTTACCGGGTACTAGATGTAGGTTGAAAAAAATGATTTTTCCAGAACCAAAGTACTTAAAAAAAAGAGGTCAATATCGTGAGTAAATATATGCTCTCTACTCCAGAATTTCCACAAGTCCATGTGTCAGAGCACAATCAGTGTAATCCAAGACACAAGAATCACAAAAAGTGCAATAGCAGGTAAAAAGCAAAAACGAAGAGAATCCATTGGGACCTACTTAATATTTATGGCCTCCGCATGTAACCTAAAATAGGAAGAGGGAAGGGGGTGTTACAAACAACAAAGATGATTAAACATTAGGTACAACCCTCTAAGGACAATAAATTTAAAGGGATAAGGCAAAATGTGTTTTAAGAAGTTCTGTGGATGGGCAATACATTTACTTGTAGTTCTATAATAAGGATTAAGAAAACAAAAATTAGATCCCCAAAGCAAAAAAAAAAAAAATCATCGAACAAACCCTAACTAAAGTAATGGGTGAATGGGTGTGGAACCGCTATCCACATTAACTTGTCTGCAAAAATATAGCCAATTTCAACCACTCTTTATGCCCTCACACAAATTTAGGCAACAGAAAGGCAATGGCAATGTGAATGTTCTTGTTTTTTCTCTAATCTTCTCACTTTCTTTTCTACTCGCTACTGCCTGACCACTTCATAAGCTTATTCCTAAGTTTGAATTCATGTTGCCTTTTTATGCTCCTCCTCCTCCTCCTTCTTCTTGTTCTTGTTCTTGTTGTTGTTGTTGTTGTTCTTCTTCTTCTTCTTCTTCTGCTGCTGCTGCTGTTGCTACAGCTGAGCGCTCTTGACGCAAAGATCTGCGCAACGGAGCACCAATCTTTTCCTGTGCTGTGGAATCTTAGGCCTACTGACCCACTTGTGTGTATAGCAACATACTACTAACGCTGAATGTGTTTTTCAGACGGACATTTCTTGCCTCCTGTAATGGCTCAAGTCTTACAATGGCTGCCATCGAGGCAGGCTAATCATCACATCTAGAGGTCTACTCTTATGTATCCATTATCTAGAGTGAACATACAAAATTTCAGACTGACTTCATTTCAGCAACCTGTGAGGTGGGACCTGAGGTATTTATAATTTATACACGCGCATTTTAAAGTGTGCTCTATATCTAGCCTAGATCTAGATCTAGATCCAACGATCAGAATCTAGAGAATTTATCAAATCTAGAAAATCCCATGTTTTCCATGTTTTATTGCAGTCAAATCTAGATCTAGAATCTATATTAATTTATTTTATGTCAGTTAACTAGATCTAGATCTAGAATCTAGATCTAAGTTATTAGAAATGTTAAAGCAGGAGTGAATTAAATTTTCATGATTCTAGATATTGGAATCTAGCGCTAGATCTTGATCTAGATTTAGACTAGACAAGATCTGAAGGTATAGTGAGATCTAGATCTATAGAGTAATTTGCTAAACATTAGAACTGTTAGAAGAATGCAGGGAAAATGTGTAGGGCCTCTGTTGCCTGCAGATCTAGAACTAGATTTAGGACTTCTCTGTTGTACATTCTTTAACTTCTTCTTTGGTATCATAGGGATTTTGAGCAGCTGGCAGATTTAACAATTGCCTATAAGGCTATATACTTCAAGCAATGCTGCTTATTTTGCTAAACTCATGATTTTGCCCTAAATTAGCAGCAAATTCATGATCAACTGAAGTTTGCTTTTGGGACGATGATCAAGGTAGAAATGATGGTACAGTGCTATAAGCTACAGGGCAGATGTATGCTTGGACTGTCATTTATAAGTACAGTTGATACGTGCTAAACACAGGATGTAATGTATGTATGTTGAGTTGTTTGAGTACTCTGAAAATAAAAGCCTGAGTTACTTTGTGCCTTCAAAAACCAGTCAGCCTTAATGTTGCAACTTGCACCACAGAAAATACATAGGCTAGATAACAATGAAGTTCACTCAAAATCCATTCAAACGTATCGGTACTCAGCTTAAAATTCAAAATGCAGTTCATCACGTTTGGTCTGAACTCTGCCTAAATTTGACTTGTTTTTTTTTTTAATCTGAGAAGATCGTAAATGAATAAATCTCACAACCAAACAACAATGGATAATTAGATCAATTTTTAAATTATTTATTTGTTAATCAAGTAAAACTGAAGCTGTCATCTTGTCATTATAATCAGGAGGGTCAACTGTTTTCTTGATCCACTTAATAATTTATCCTCTTCAGATACTTGTGTAGGAAGAAGATACCATTTTAGATGTGAATGTTTTCTGCCTTAAACCATTTGATTATTTTGGGTATCCATCACTTGAATGCCAATTTCAGCACCAATACAGTTTCTTCAATTTTTAACTTGCACTGTCAACCTTTGCTGATTATCATTACTCTGCTCTTCTAAACTGCTTTGTATCATCTTTTTGTCAATGAAATTTTCTCATTTTATGAGCTTTCATTTTTTTATACTTTATATCCTTCTCAAAGTCCAAGGAATTTTTCAAATGGAATTAATGTTGTTGAAAATAACCTATGATACTCCTTAAGTAGTTCTTATTATACCCTTTTCCTATTTAAACGTTGTATTTCCATTCCTCTTCTCTCATTAAATTTAAATCATGAAAATTAAAAATTGTTTAGGTTGCGATTAACACAAAATTTATTGTTGATTTCTGTTTTTTTTTTCGTTCTTGCCAGATGCAGGATCAAACTTCAAAGTTTTTTGGACATGATGCTGTTTTCATTCATTATACTGGATCTGCTTTCTTGAGTTGCTGGCAATTTATTTCCAAAGTTTGAAAATATTTTGTAAAGTATATCTGGGGTAGTCAACAAGAAGTAGAATGGAGTTCAGTTTGCAAATCCCAGCAGAACTTGAGAGGAGCAACATACTCACTCAAATGTGGGGTCAGTTTTCTCATCGATTTCGCTTTCATCAAAATGAAAATTCCAATGGATTACAAAATACTTCAACCCCATCTCTTTTGCTGTTTGCAGCTCAGCACAAGATGGATCAGATTTCACATGACTTGAGGGATAAAGGGATAAATCCTTTTGTGACCGGTGAAGTTCTAAACGTGGTAGAAGAAGCATGTCTCCCCTTTTTTCTCTTGCTCTTTGAGCGGTTTCGATTCTTTGCTCGAAGCCAGAACTCCTCAGAAACTGCCTCTGATTTTGCTCAAAGCCTGCAAGAACAAATCAAACTTTGTCAGTTTAATGAATTACAAGAAAGCCTCTTGATTAGCGCTTTCATTAGTGGCATTGCTGATGATCGGTTGAGACAAAAACTGCTGAAAATAAATAGCATTAGCTTTGATGATGCTGTAAATATGTGCGACACTGCTAGTAGTACTGAGCAGGTCATAGATTCAGCTGACGTTAGTCTGATGGCCTCCACAACTGTGAAAAAAGGGAGAGGACGAAAAAGAAAAAAAGAGGTTAATATTCAGCAAGATGAGAAAGAAAAATTGTACATAATGCCAGTTGATAATGATGATCATGAAGATGTTTATTTGGATGATGCCAAGCTTGTCATTAACAAATTTAAAATTACTTCTAAAAGAAAGAAGGAAAAGCCATCAAACAAAATGTCACTTTCAAAAGGCCAGATACAACCAAAGTTTTTCAAGTGCTTTGCATGTAGCAATGAATATTGCACAAGGAAATCCTTTCGACGACATGTAAAGGCTAAGCATGCAGATATACGAAAATTTTACTGTGTACACTGTAACATGAAGTTTGAGACTCGTAAAGAATGTTTTACCCATTGCCGTGGTCATAAGTTAAATTTTTCTGCCCAAGGTGAGTTCACCCAAAAAACTATCATAAGTTTTATCATTTATTTTAGTTATGTTGAGAACTAAATCAACAGGCACAGCACTGACTTCTTTAACACCTCTCTTGTTATACTGTAAATAAGTTTGTTTACAGTATAGGACTAAAACAAACCTGGCATTAATTGCGGTTTAAGTCTGTCAGAAGTGTCAATTTTCTTCTGTTGATATTTTTTATTATCATTCCATTACTGCTTCCTTGCTCTCTCCATCTTTGCCCCTCCCTCCCATTCTCCCCTCTGCCCCCTAAATTTTCCTTGTGCTAGAGAGTAGTGCTGAGTTTTGTCTGGCGGGAAGGGCTATCACAAACATAACATTAATGTCTACTTGTCTGCAAGCCGTGCACAATGTTATTTTTATGCATAGAATCATTTTGAAGTTGAGGGTACACATGTGCCAAAAAGAAGCTAGCACGAATTCCATGGCTTGGCACGGCACAGTACCGCGTACCATGCATCTACTAGATATGCCGTCAGTGTTGCTGCATGCCACGGGTAGGGTAACATGCAGTGCGGATAGCCTCAGCACTTATCTCTACTGTACTGTAAAATGTCTTTCCCACCATAATGTTGAAATAAGTATGGGATAGTCTTGTAATTTGAAGTTTAAAGATGTGAATCTTTTCCTTTTTTTTTTTCTTTTATTTTAGCCTAGTTATTCAATGCCCATCATTGTAATTTTTTTTTTTGTCAAATAAATTTTATAAATACAGAAAACTTCCTTTCTTGCTCTATAATATAATAATTCTGTTCTCCTCTTATATGAGCAAGAATTTAATTCCAGTCAATCTGGTTGGTTCTTAAATACATATACAAATGACTCGGGATTTGGTCCAGGCTGAGATTTTGAATCAACAAGTTGTCACTGCAAATTGAAAAAAAGATTGTAAAGCAAATTTATGAGGAGTGTCAAGTCTTCAGAGAGAGCACATGTCTCTCTGCTGTCTGTTGGTAGTCGATTTGTATCTTCATATTGAATCTTCAGCTCAGAGATTTTTGAGAAAATGAGTAGTTTCAACATCACGTTGCCAAATATTTTGAAACCCATTTATTGGAGGTGTCTTTCAATAAGTTTCGATTGGGAGCTAGCAGGTCAGCCTAAAAAAAATTACAAAAGATGTCATTGAGCACGCTGCAGAAAGGTGCGGCTAGGCCGTTTTTTGAAGAATACAAATTACATTCTTTAAGCCGCCCAAGGCTGTGTGGCCTTTTGTTTTCACGTTGCGATACCAAACCAGTGTTTCTTTTCAAGCTAACAGTTTAATTCAAGCAATTCAATATAGATTTTGATAGGCTTATAATTGTCATCAGTGTACATTAGAACTCCTGTTTGGCTACAAAGTTGAAATACATGTACCTATACATTGCTTGTCCCTTCTATAGTAAGGGTATTGAAATTCTTTTCATTTGGTATCCGATCAACAATTTCATTTTTACATCGAGAACTCAATACAAAACAGGTATAATTGTGTGCATCTAATTATTATTTTGATTTTATGATACTTTTACAAACTTCAGGCACAAGGAACTTCTATCATTTCTAAAATTGGTATTTCCAAATTATCTGTTATTTATTTTTTTTCTTTTGTTTGCATTTTGCATGTTTCTTTATTTTCTCTATCGAATTATCTCATTTAGCTGAACCATTTGAAAGTAACCAACACTTTATAATAAAGTTTATTAATTTTTGTTTAAATGGGTGAGTGGTCTATCGTATCTTAATGTTACCACAAGTTGCTCCTCTGGAAGAATAGGCCAGTGCCAGTTGCACCAAGTCTTCATCAAGCAGTGCTCAATCATATTTAGTATGTACCATAATGATTCCTGTCATGCTCATTTAGGCATAAAACCTGAGTCTGAATTGTCTGAATAAATGGTGTCATTCACCAAGAGATGCTCTCTCTTTGTGAATATTGTGAACTCCACATTTATTCCTTGGACGAATTAATGTAATAAATAGACTGACCATCAGGCAAAATTCTTCTTCAGATGACAAATTCATTTTCAGATGCTATCGCACCAGCTATAGCAGGTTTCAGAGACAACTTTAAATAAACAGCATTATCTATGTGGGTTCAAACTGACACTTTTAAAGCTTTAGCGGGTAACAGGGCAGCTTTGAAAAGTACAGCTTCAAGCGACTTTCTCTCTGAGATTGCAAAAAGATTTGTTTTCAATGTATATCTGCAGTCACTAGGTGTTTTCAACTTACATAAAATGTAAAAATATTGCCTATATATAGTGAGAGATTAAATCTCTTTCATCATTTTACTGTTTCAAAAAGTTTGAGATAATATAATTCATAATTGTAGAAATACAAAGTTGTACCCAAAACAGCAGTGTAACATGGCTTTTTTCTCGGGGTAAGCTAGCCATATGCATTTAAATTTTGTTTACATTATTTCAGGAAAGAGTCAGCAAGGCCGCTCAAAAGCTGTCCATGACACATCTTATATCTGTTGGCATTGTGGAGAAACTCAAGCCAACCTAGCTGATTACAAAGAACACTGTGCCAAGCATTCAGCAGCTGTGCGAGTTTATACATGTGACATTTGCCAGAAGAAAAATCACAACATTTGCCGTTTAATTGGACACCTGAAAGGTAGCTACTTATGTCTCATGGTATTAATTTTATACCTAACAACCTTCCCCGAAGTAATCATATTTTTGAAAAAAATTTCTTGTGACAAACGCCTTCAGGGAAGACAAGAGAGGCATTGCATTGGCCATAATCAATAGACGTATTTAAATGTAGGAATGATTGGAATATAAGAGATGGAAATGTTCAACTTATTTAATTTCACAATATTTACGTCCAATAAGTGACCTGTAAAAAAGTTTTTAAATTTGCATTGGCCATGGGATGTGACAGTGGTATATTGAGAAGGCTACAGCTCACATTTAGAAGATCAAAATGGGACAGGCTCGAAAAATACTGACCTGGGTCAGCTCATCAGTTAAACATAGGAATTGTACCGATTCTACTAGTCCAAAAATTTCCAAGTGTTTATTGAGGCAGTAGTGGCCTGTATCAATAAAAAATTCAATAATTTTTTAAATTAAACTTGGAAGCGTAGTTATATGGATGTCAACTGTAAGCATATAGACTTTAACTATCTTGACTCTAGTAAGTACATGTATGTTAAAGGGCAATCAATCAACTTCTTGTGATAGTTTTACAAAAGTTGTTCCTCAAAACTTACTTCATTAGAACTCTAATAGTTGAACTCCCACTCAGTACTGTACGTCTTTTATTACAAAGGAAACCAGGTAAGTTTATTGAGTTCGGTTATGTATTTGCTAGCAGAGAAGGACAAAGAAATCTGTTTCAGCCTGGAATCTAGATGCCTTAAACAGTGTGCTTGTACTTCTAGCTTTTTTTTTTTTCTGTTTTTTTTGTTTTTGTTTTTTTTTTTAAAGTGTGAATAGTTTTGTGAACTCTATGGAACTTGGAAGACTTAAGTCCCCTTGTGATCTGTTCCTCAGAACCTTGTGAGGAAATTAAGGACGTGATTTAGAAAATGTCCCCTTTTTCTTTCATTTTCTTTTAAGACCAAACATATGACATACAGCTGTCAATAAAATATAACTAAGATAAGTTTTTGTTAATTGTGAAAAGCCATTCCCTCCATGGGATACCATTGTTATTCTTTTTTTCATTAAGCTGTTTAGAGGTGAACATTTTAGTGTATTGAAGGTTAAAAATTACATGTGTGTGTATATATACCAAAGCCAGGTTCAAAAGCACAGTGCTGAGGAAATCCACGCTGAGGAGTCTGACTAAGAATTCCGATAACTCATCAACGCTAAACGCCAGAAGATCAATTTTCCAACAGCAAGCGCAAAAGAACAATGGGAAGCTCTGGATAGCAAAATGTCCTACAACTGGATAAACTCATTGGGAAGAGCACTTTGGAGCACAAACTTACAACTGTCGGTGACATGTCTTAACACCTTCGGGGTTAAACAACATCAAGCCAGAAGAGAACCTAAGAAAAGTAGAAGGCAACGTGAGATGGAAGCCCTGCGAAAGCAGAAGAAAAACTTAAGAAAACATGAAGTCAGCGAAAGAAAAAGAGAAAAAAGGGCTGCAGGAACTTTGGCGTGGTGTGAAGGCGAGACACTCAGCACTGAGCAGAGCAGAATCCGCAAGGAAGAGATGAAGTCAAAAGAAAAAGAACTAGGAAGGCTTCTATAAAGACCCATTTCAGTTTGCAAGACAACTCTTCCAGTAACCAAGATCAGGTTCCCTTTCAGTGCAGAAAGAACAGCTGGAGACCCACCTGAGGAAAACATATTTTGATCCAAATAGAGTGAACCTGCAGGTCTGGTGTGGTCAGCTACTCCCAGAGAAGAATTCAATATCAAACCACCAAGTTTGAGAGAAATCAATGCAGTAGTGCAAAAAGCAAGAGCCATGTCAGCTCCAGGGCCCAGTGGCATGCCTTATCTACTGTATAAAAGATGTTCAAACGTTCTAAAGCATTGCACAAAATTCTCTGAAGAACATGGAATAACCTCAAAATCAGTGAGCAGTGGATGTCTGCTGATGGAGTTTACATAACCAAGGAGCAAAACTCAACTGAAATAAATCAGTTTTGACCAATCTCGCTGTTGAATGTCGAAGGAAAGATATTCTTCTCAGTCATGGCATCCTGCTTAACCAAATATCTCACTGAAAATGGGTACATAAATACCTCAGTCCAGAAAGGAGGCATCCCTGGAGTTTCTGGATGCAACGATGATCTGGGAAGCTATTCAAAGGGCTAAATTGGAGAAACAACCTCAACGTCATTTGGTTGGACCTGGCAAATGCTCACGGATTGATACTACACCAAATGATCCAGCTAGCCCTGAGGATGTACCATGTTCCGGAGGATATACAAGTGATGCTAGATGACTATTTCAGCAGTTTCAAGATGAGGTTCTCCTCTAATAGCTCCACTACAGACTGATCACCTTGGAAATTGGAATCGCCATGGGCTGTACTATATCCCTGATCCTGTTCGTCATGACTATGGAAGTCAGCTTGAAAGCAGCAGAAGATAGCGCAGGCTTGGCGAATTTTGGTGGTGGTTGCTACATGCCTTCCTTGGAAGCATTTATGGATGATACCACCATAATCTGCTCAAATGAAGGGGAAACACGCCGAATGCTAGAGCGCCTTGACGTCTTAATGGCATGGTGCAGGATGAAATTCAAACCAAAGAAGTCTCCCAGTCTTTCAGTAAGGAAAGGTAGATAGATGCAATGATGACATGCACAGTAGCCAATCAGCAGATACCAACGGTCAGTCAAGAACCAGGTAAGAGCCTTGGGAGATGGTACAATTCATCCATGAAAGATAGAGGACTAGAAACAGTAGAACTTACTACAGAAGGCCTGCTAGCCATCAATATATGTGGCTTCAAGGTAAGCTGAAAGTGTGCTTACAGTTCATGCTAATTCCAAAGCTTCTCTAGCCACTCCTGATCTATGAAATCTGCTCAACTACAGTTGAGGCAATAGAATAATAAGTTCACCAGGGGTACCTCCGGGTCTCAATGTACTAACGTAAAGCAAAGCTGAGACTCCCACTAAAATCCATCTTGGAAGAGTATAAATGTGGTAAAGCCAGGCTACTCTCTATGTTAAAAGATTCCGAAAACCCGGTTGTGAAGACAGTGCAACCGACCATAAAGACGAGTAGGAAATGGAAAGTTGTCGAAGCCGTAGATGAAGCCAAAGAGTGCCTTAAGGTTAAAGAAGTGATTGGGCAAACCCAAATTGACCGCAAAGGGCTGAAATCATCTACAGCAAAGTGGTTGTCAAAAGCAGAAGGGAAAGAGAAGAGAGACATGGTCATCAATGAGATACAGCTCAATGAAGATTCTAAAAGGGTTCAGAAAGAAGTCCAGCAACCACAACAGGGGCAATGGACTAACTGGGATAATGCCCTGCAGAAATCTCTCACATCTAATGAAATCTGGCACATGGCGCCATTTTGGATCAGTTTTCTCATCAGATCAGTGTACGATCTCCTGCCCTCAAATGCAAATCTGGTACGGTGGGGAAAGAAAGAGGACCCCAAAGGCAGGCAGACCACAAAGCATGTCTTGAGCTCTTGCAAAATTGCCCTCTCACAGGGGCGATGCACATGGAGGCACAATAGAATCCTTCAGGAACTTGCCGCAATCATAAGCACGGGGAAAGGAGAGACTACCCTCTCTAGAATCAACGCCTTGATATTCACAACAGAGGGAGGGGCTAAGTCATGGCATGGAAGGCTGGTGAGGACAAAAAACCAGAGTTGTGACAACTGGGATATTTCAGCAGACCTTCCAGAATGGGACAGTCACCCCAGTATAATCAAAGAAACAAGACTAAGACCTGATCCATTCAGCTTCCAAACAACAACTGAACATAGAGGAGGTAACCGTTCCATACGAAAACGAAGAGGCCCACATCTACAAAAGATAGAAATACCTGAACCTGACCAAAGAGCTAGAAGATGCTGGCTACAAAGCTGTGGTAATGCCTGTTGAATGTGGTCCCAGAGGATTCATAGGGTCATCAGTCTATGACCTTCTTACTGAACTTTCAATATGTAGCTAGCAACAAAAGAACAAAAGCTCTAAAGTTACTGGCAGAAATAGCCGAAAACAGTTCCCGGTGGATCTGGAACAGGAGAAATTAGAGGTTCCTTCATAAGGATTAAAATGCTCTAACCATCGCAGGACCAGTTGGCGAAGTGGTATAGTGCCTGGATTACCAATCCATAAAAAAATGAGGGTGTGGGTTGGAATCCTGGCGCTGTGAAAAACAAAAAGAAAACACCTGAGAGTCATGACCTGGGTGTGACCCGGCCTCCAAAGAGTGTCAGAAGTTCAGGGCTGAAACACTTGCTACAGGGGGTTTTCTTCTCTGAAGACTCTCTGTTATCTAGCTCCCCAATGAGTTTCTACTTACCTATATATATATTTATATGTAATCTTCTATTATTATTATCTTTATATAAGTATTATTGTTGCTGTTATCGTCCTATCTAACTCTGATGGTCATTATTATTTTTACAAAACAGTATATTTCAAATTTTATTCTTTCTGACAAGATAAAATTAAAAGTATATTTTTACTTGAACCTTAATATCAGCATTATTAGTAAACACGAGACCTTAAGTCATTTCTCCTCTTAATTTTTTTTTGCAATCAAGGTCACTTAGTCCCAAGACACAAGTGTGAGATTTGTGGTAACTGCTTTGGAAGGCCTGAACTTTTAGTTGCTCATATGCAGACTCATGCTGACCAACCAAGCCATCAGTGCAAAGAGTGTAAGAAAAGCTTTGTCACAGCTGACCGGTTGCAATGTCACATGCGCACACATTCAGGTGAGAAGCGGTTTACGTGTGAACTCTGTGGCAAATGTTTTTCTCAAAAGATGAGCTTTGACTATCATAAACGTTGGCATGCAGGAGAGAAGCCCTATGAGTGTGACATTTGTGGAAGAAGAACAATATGCTTTGGTGATTTAAAGAAACACAAGCGGATGCACAGTGACAAGCGACCTTATGTCTGTGAGGTGTGCGGCAAATCCTTCAGGTTCATCTCCAACTTAAATCGGCATCGCAAAGGCCATACTGGCAAGAGACTCTATGTGTGCCAAGTCTGCGGAAGGAGTTTTATCTACAATGAAGGTTTGCGCGATCATATCAAAGCTGGCCGTTGCCCGGGTGTGAAATCTGAGACAGGAGGAGGAGGCAAAATCTCCTACCGTGGGCCAAGGCCTCGCAACTCCAATGCTGTGGTTAACATGTCTATGATGAACGTAACTATGGATGGAAGCCCATCCATCACTGTAGCACCACAACCAGTTCAAGTACAGCCTGAATATTCATCCTCTTACATGGCGAGGACAATGTTGAACCCTGTGAATCTGTCAAGTAATCTTTCACCTGCTCTCTTAACTGCTGTCTCTGCATGTTCTCTCTCTCCTTCAAGTTCAACAATTCCTCCTCACCAACAGCAGCAGCACCACCACCAACATGAATCAACCCTGAATCCAACTTCTGAAACTTTAGTTCAGGTGTCAGCTCCTTCACAACATGCCAGGTCGCAGCAGCATGTCAACCAGCTTGCTGGCACAGTGACGTGTTCTCTACCAGAGTACGTGAGTGAGTTCACGACCTGGCCACAATACATGATACGAAACAATGCCACAGTGGCTGAGGGTAGTGAAGTAGGCCAGCTTGGCACCAATGTTGTGATAGTGCCTCAATTTTACTAATGGTTCATAATCATATTGATATTTGTCAAGATATTCATAGCATTAAAAGTCAGCTGCTTTGTGGCCTACATCAGTATGTCCAAGTTAACAAATTCTTTATCATAATAGTACACAAATTGGGAATCATAACTGATTGATATTTCATTACATTTCCCTACATCACTGATGATTAATATTCACAGCATCCAAGATCAAGTTAATAAACATAACTAAGCTGTGCACAAAGTTCTATTTCTTATGCAATTTTTCTAGATTATTAACAGTTTCCGTGCTACACATGATAATGAAATTGATGAATAGCCTCTAATGTATTTTGAAAGAGCAATTGAACTGAGGGGAATGTTGCAAACGTGTAAAGAAATGTCTAGCACACTTATGAATTTAATTTATATCTCCTGCCACCCCCTTTTTTTTCATATTTAAACTTCAATTGCTGTAAGACTAAGAGCTGTTGTTCAGAGTTAACAGTAATCTTAGACATATACAATTTAATTGTGCATTTACAAAACTTACCTAATTTTTTTAGGAGGCCTCTCTATCTTACCCCTGTAATTGTAAAAGAGCATTTCAAGTTTCGGTGATTCAGTCATTGCAATGGAAAGTTAGAACATTGTCATGAATTTTCCTTCATTTTAAGGGAAGTGACAGCAGGATATCAATCATGATTTTAATTTTTAGAGGATCAAATTAGATGTGACATTGATTGTTTTCTGTAGCCAGAATCAAATACTACAGAAGGTAAAAATTTAGACGGTTTTCTTTTATTATGTTATATCATATTATTGAAAGAATAGAAAGAGCAGTTTATAAAGACTGAGTTTAAAAAAAGATATATAGACCAATTATCAACTTTTCAATCGATCATTAATTGCAAAGAAATTATGTTCCTCTCACCTCCCACCTGGTTCAGATTTTTAAATTAAGAGAGAAATAAAATTTAAAAGGAGTTGCTCTTAAGTCACGAAAGGATATCTTTGGCAACTTTGAACAAGCAGAAACATGCAAACATGGCTGCAGTGTTGCTTGGAAGCATTGCCAGGATACTGTTAAACCAAATATTCTGAAAGGACACAAGGGTGTACAAATAAAATTTGGACAAATAAAGACTCTGTGCATTGAGTGTTGGCTTTGAACAGTTAAATAATGTCAGTGGTATCATATATATATATATTTATATATGTTAAATTAACAGCAACAAAATAACAACGAATGTGAATGTTCTTTTAACATCTTAATCAATCGTCCAAAGGCAAAGGAATTTTTGCGAAAAAAATAAAATAAAAATAAGAAAGAGAAATCAAATATTTCTAGAAAGTTGAATGATGTGAGGAGTAGGAGCAAACAGCAGGTGCAATTCAATTTTCAGAAGTTACAAGGATATTCCATAGTTTGACCCTTAGGAGCATCTCAATATTTTATCATAAAAATGACTGTGAAATATATGTTGGTTTGCTTTTGCATTAGATTATAGATTCACCGCCAGAACAAACCAGTTCTAGAAAGCAAATTCTTGTAGTATTTTAGCATTCTTACCAAAAAAAAAAATTCTAAAAAGGGGATGTATTGAAAAAAAGAATTTCGCTTGTAACAATTCACTGTAATAATTTTTAAGTTAAAGATCAATCACTTCATTTTATTTCCAATTTGTGCAGACGCTTAAAGCAGGGGTGAAAGTTTTATACGGATGAAAAAAAAAATTTTCCAGTAGAAAGAAATCAATTTTTTTTTTAATTTCCCATTTTAAAACTTTTTTTTCATGATTGAAAAGTTTTCCATGAAGGTAATAATATGACCAAACAAGAAATTTGCAAAAATAATATACGGTAGGTCTAGACTGTTATAAATAAATGCATTTAATGAAACATCCCATCATAATTCTTGAGGGAAGCATTAGCTAATGTTTGTTAGACATATTGAATGTTTTTATAGTCTAGGGCAACTGCTTTAGCTATGCTTTCTGTAAATCTTGGTCTGTCATAATCGACATATGTGATTTCATGGACTCCTTCTGCTAAACCAAATAAATATACAGAAATCAGTTCTGACTGTGATGGCACAAACAAATCTGGAAAGGCTCTTACCAAAGAAACAGACATAGAAGATATGACATGTTTGAGATTAAAAAAGGTAGTTATTGGAGGGTATGGATCCAGATCTGAACCCAGAATATAGTCTGGAAAAACTCAATTGTTTATGTTGAGGGCAGAGTGGGCTCTCTGCGCTATACCTCCATATCATTTGCTCATGACAATTAAGCAGCAAATGCAATTTATATAACAATATTAATTGTACTTTGTAGCAGCTCTAAATATACCTAAAATACAAGTAAAACTGATTTTAAAAGTAAGATCATTAAGCCTGGCTGTAGTTACTTTTTCTTAGTTTTAAACAACCCAAGCTAATTCATCCCTCACTCTGAGATGAGTGTCGATGTGGGAGACAGGCATTAACTAGAACAAGAGTAGTGGTAGATTGGCATATGTGCTCAGCACTAAAATCATGATTAGAATAAATCAGGTAAGAGTAAACTTTTTCAAATTTAATAATGTTAAAGATATCTTGACAAAAAAAAAAGGTTGTCAAAATTTTGTAAAAATCTAAACATGAGGCTAGATTGTTTTACTATGTTAAAATGCGAAACTGAAGATTAAAATGAAAAAACCTTAATGACTTGTTTAATTTCAATGTAACATGCAAGTACATGTATGTTAATATCCAGTGTTCTGCACAATGTAACAACAATCAACTCAGGAACTTTATGCACACATGCAGAAATTTCATGACCTTACTTAAGTTTTGTTTTAGATGCACATAATACAAGCTCCCGTCCATTGGATCTCTATGCAGGATTTTTCTTATTTGTGATACCAATATTCATGTATATTGCATGTTATAATGTTATAAAAATTGCATACTTATTTGTTTTATGATTTAAATCTTAGTGAACGCATTAAGACATTAACAAGAGGGGGATGTATAATGATTTTTCATGTGAATTATTTAAATGACCTGATTCTTATTTTTAAAAGCATATTTTTTATGAGTAATACTTTTTGGCACTTTTGTGATTCTTCATAATTCTTCTTCTTTTGGGTAGGTGTATAGAACTTGGAAGCCATCTGATTCAGATGGCAAATGCAATGGCATTTATCTACAATGTTTATTTATTAATGAAGAGGATTCTTTAGTCATCCTGGCAGAAATGACATCCACATTGGGACACACCTGTATTGACTGTATAAAATCTAAGAGCTTTTTAATTATGTAAAGCTTTGTGCATTCAGACAGGCTGTATTATAAATTTATAGATTTCAAGAATGTTAATAGATTTTTACATGTATTTCCTTTATTAATTTTTTGTGTGTTAGTTGCCAATATTAAAGTGTATTCATGTCAAATATTTCATATCTCCTTTGAAATTTGCCTTCATGCAAACTGGCGCATGTGTATTTGTGATGAAATTTCTAACTGCTGCATCAAATGTTAAAACTGCCTTTGATCAAATTATGTTTATCAAAAATGTTATAAATTAAAGCTTAACTTTTGTTATGAAAAAGCTTCTTCCTACAATAAAAAAGCCCTTAGATTTATTTGAGTTTGGATGATACAGTTCGCATTAAATTTTATGATTTGTTTTGCTTTTCCTCACTGTGATGCCACAATGCATAAATTAGAGGTATGATCAGAATCAAAAGAGGCAAAAAGAAATACAGTTATAAAAAATTATATGAAAGATAAGGCAATATAAGTAGTACATGGAGTAAAAAACACATAGTCTTTCCGAAGAAAAGTGCTTGAAATTTACAGAAATCTTGGGACCAAGGAAAATTCCCATATACCGGTAGATATCAACATTATTCGAACATGATACACAGGAAAAGATTAAAGTGAAAAAGTCATTTAATGTCCCTTCAGCCATATAAAAATTTTATGTGTTAATACCTGTACATCGTCGCTCATCTCACAAAGTGGCGAAGATGAGATTTTGCGTGATTTGAGTTAAGCCCACAGTGCTATAGTCACATTCAGCAGCTACAATCTCACAAAGTGACGCAACGATTTCCATAAGGTTAGTTATAAACAGACGTATTTGACAAATGGTTTCTTTCAAATTTAACTATCAGGTTACAGATTTAGTGTATACGCGAAAGCACAAAACGGTTCACCTGGCCCAAAACCGTAAAAAGAGCATGCATTGGTGTATAATCAAATGGAGATTTCCTTACCGATAAGCTGTTTTCGTAGTTTGGCTGGCCTAATTGGCATACATTAAATTTAGAGACGGATTTTATTTCAACAATCTTATGGTGAGACGGGTCGTTAACTAACACTAACAGTCAAAATCTTGTAAAAGTGTGCAATGGTTTGACATTTGTGCCTTGTCTCCGTTCAAATGTCAATCTAATAAAACCCATTACTTCTGAAGAGTAGTACATACATGTAGTAGTAGTAGTAGTAGTAGTAGTAGTAGTAGTAGTAGTAGTAGTAGTAGTAGTAGTAGTAGTAGTAGTAGTAGTGGTAGTAGTAGTAGTAGTAGTAGTAGTAGTAGTAGTAGTAGTAGTAGTAGTAGTAGTAGTAGTACATGTAGTAGTAGTAGAAGTACAGTGAAAACCTCAAAAACCGAAGTCTGTTTATTCGAATTTCTCATAAACCGAATTTAGCGAGAGGGTAGGTTTTTTTTTTTTCGCTCTTTGGCTTTGTTAGAATCGGACTCATAATTTATTTCGAAGCCTTTCAGGTTTGATTCTCTTAATTCGAAGTTACTATCCCATTAAGCATTACAGAAGTACTATTCACTGCCTGAGAAAGACTGATCAGTGCGCTAACAAAGCGAGGAGGAACCTGATGCACAAAGAAAGGTGTGACGTAGAAACATTGATAATGATACTGATTGTAACATGGGGCCGGGGGGAAGGGGAGGGGTGCTCATGGCAGACACAGAGCACACTCAGTCAATGAGTCATAGATCTAGCGAGGTGTTTCACTGGCACCGCTGTGATTGAGCGACGGTAGGGTGTGCGCGGAAAGAAGGGGGAAGGTGAGGGAGGCGCCCGAGTGCAGGGCCACAGACTGGGTTAAGTTTTTGTCATGACTGTCTCAGCGTGCCACGAGATGCTACGGGTGGTCTAGGCAAGTAAACACACAGTACCAAGATTGACACACTGGTCAGTTTGTTTCATCCACACCTATCCTGTGTACACCATCTCACTTGTTGCTTTAGCACTTGTAGAGACAGTCACGTTTACCTATCTTCGTATTTCAACACATCTAGATCTTATTCAAATTCTCTTCGAAAATGGCATCTTTTCAAGGTAATCCCTTGAAAAGAAAGCACACTACCCTCACCCTTGAAACCAAGCTGAAATTATTGAGTGAGATAGACAACATGGGAAAGACAACAACGAAAAAAGAAATCGCTGACAGTTACGAGATTCCAGCCAACACCCTTTCCACCATTTTAAAGAAGAGAGAGAAAATAGAAAAAATGGCCAGCTCATCCTCTGTCAATTTGAGCAAGAAACGGATGCGAACAAGTCGAGTGGAGGACGTCGATGCTGGTTTGCTGACTTGGTTCAAGCAATCAAGAGCTCAAGGTGCCCCTATTAGTGGATATATCGTAATGGAGAAGGCGGGAGAGCTGGCCCAGGAATTGGGCATTGATTTTGTGCCATGCTTTGGTTGGCTCGGTAGGTTCAAGCGACGACATGGGATCATTTTCAAGGCTGTCAGTGGAGAAACTGCATCTGTGGACATGAGCACAGTTGAAACATGGCGAGGCTCTGCCTTAAACTAAAGGAACTTCTTCAACTGTACAAGCCTGATGATATTTTCAATGCCGACGAGACGGACATTTGATTCAAATGTCTTCCTGACAAGACTTTAGATTTCAAGGGAGCCATTTGCACTGGCGGGAAGAAAGCTAAGGACCGGCTTACAGTGCCTGTTGCAGCCAATATGAGTGGCAAAGAGAAGCTGCCTCTGTTTGTCATCGGCAAGACTGCCAAGCCCTCGTTGTTCCAACAACGTTAAAAGTCTGCCAAAGGATTATGCTGCAAACAAGAAAGCCTGGATGACAAGTGACTTCTTTGTCTCATGGCTGGACAAAAAGTACCTGCTGCAGGGACGGTCTATTGCCATGATAGTGGACAACTGCCCAGCGCATCCAGACATTGACAATTTAAAGGCTGTCAAGCTTGTGTTTTTGCCTCCAAATACAACAAGCATTCTTCAGCCTTGCGACCAAGGCATCATAAACAGCTTCAAGCGTCTCTACTGTCTACAGGAAGGCTGTTGTGCAACGCTACCTGGTGCACATAGATACTGGGTCCCCAACGACATTTAATATCTCTGTATTGGAGGCCCTGTACATTATGAAAAAGACCTGGGATGATTTTAGCACTACAGTGGTGGAAAACTGTTTTCGCCATGCGGGATTCTCCTTAGAACAGGAAATCTCAGAGGCTGAGAGTGAGATCACAACGAAAGGCGTTGCGGAGGAAGACAAGGATCTTGGCTCTCTCTTTGGTCGCCTGAAGGATGTTGACACAGTGGAGGCAATACTAGATGCATTCATCAGTGTTGATGATGATGTCCCCACTACAGAGGAGAGCAGCATCCAACAGATCGCTGCTGACCTCCGAGATGGAGAGTCAGATGATGAAGCTGAAGAGGAGACTGCCCCCACCACCTCAGCAGAAGCCAGGTCAGCTCTTCTGACTTTGAAAAAGTTTATCAACGAACAAGGCACAGACGACCTGCGCAATGCAATTTGGTCTCTTGAGTTTAAGTTTGAGGACCATATAGTCAGGAGAGTCAAACAAACTGTTATCACAGACCATTTTAAGAGCAAGTCAGCCATTTAAAAATGCCAAATATTTATTGTCTTTCCCATACCCTAACCCTTAAAACAAAAGGGCCAAAAAAAAAAAAAAAAAGAATTTAGAAAACCGGGGGTTGAGGGGAGGGGGGGCCAATAGCAAGAAAACAGTAGGGAACTCCCATTTGAGTTATTTTCCAAACAAGGGAGGTAACCGTTTATATTTTGTCCCTGTTCTTATTCAGTCATAAATGCCCCTTTTTTTGTAATTCGAATCCTCTTAATTCGAAGTTTTCATGCACTCCCAAGCAATTCGAATTATGAGGTTTCCACAGTGGTGGTGGTGGTGGTAGTGGTAGTAGTAGTAGTAGTAGCAGCAGCAGCAGCAGTAGTAGTAGTAGTAATAGGGGAGATTGTAATAGTAGCCGTAGCAGCAACAGTACAATCTTGTAGATCTATGTGACAAAGATGTACGCCTAGGTATATAATCTAGCATTGGACACATTCGATACCTAAGATTAAGAACAAGTGCCAATCTCATCAGAACTTTGTTATGTTCTGTTTTTATTTTTCATATAAGTATGTTAAAAATATGAATCTCTTAAAAATATTTTTGAAATTAGCTTGCTAAGTTTTTTGTTTAAATTTCAATTATTCTGTCGCATGCCATAACAGCAGCGGGAAGCATGGCAATGAAAAGTGACCTCTACAGGATGGTCATCTTTATTTAAAGCGACGTTCCTGAAAGAGCACGCTACGTGTAGAAGGTCATTGGCCAACAAATGTTTGCATTTGCATGCTCTAATGATCGTGATCTTCTGTATTTCAATGAATCATTTTCGCCGTAATAGTTTAGAAGTTAGAGCTAAGGAAAGCTTTTTTTTTTTTCAATTCAGTCAGATGGCTTTCGAGAACAACTTCAGACAATCGAGTTATGGCTAGATTCATGTATACATTGGTGCTAGAACTGGAACCAGAAAAGGAAATGTTTTTTTTTATATATATATACATTTCATAATTATATTTAACTTTATAGACTTTTTTCTAGTTTAGGGGGCAAAAGGTGTTCTCAAAACATTAGATTTTGCAAAATTTTGCAGAGCCTTCAAATATTTCGGAAGCCCCAAACTAAGATTTGCGGTCGAACTGGAATACGGTTGCTTATTATGCTATTTAAATATAGGCCTACTCATTTTTGAAAATTAAAAGTCGAAACAGACAAATAGGCTACTTCTCACAAGTCCATCTTGTATTTTCGATGAATTACGCTGGTAACAGTAGCAGAGCGAAGAGCGTCTACATAGTATCTAATTTGAAGTAGACTTGCTTAATATATTCTTAAGACCTACATTTTGGGCTTTTCAACCGTGAAGGACGCGAAACCCGAATCTTTTCATGGACCCAGAGTTGAATAGGCAGTCAGATGTGTGGTTGGACTTGGAATCAGACGAACCACGACAAGCAAAAGTTATATACATGTATAGTTAAAGAGAGGACCGAAACTCTTTTTTCCCAAGTTATATTGTGTGGATTCTATATGAAATTTATTGAATATTTATTCCTGCATGACCTCTCCATTTATTTTGCTTTTTTACGGCATGTAAAAAGAGGCGCAACGTAGAAAGTTTTAATTGTATCTTAATGTTGGGGTAAAACGAGGACGGCAGTCTTTTGCAGATTCCCCAAAAGCTGGAAACCAATGGGTGTTGGTTTATCTGTTGATGTGAAATTCTTATAAGCAATATTCGTTTCTCAGCTTTCTGTAGTGGTTAAGCGAGCAGATCTATTCAAATATTTGAATAGTTTTAGGCCTCTTGGGCATTCAGGGTAAAGAAACTACTTAAATTTTTATGTTTCCTTTTTAAGAAAAGCGGCTAGGTATGACGTGTAGGCCTGGATTGGGGGGGATTATCATGATTAGTTTCATATCTGGACAAGAGAGCATTTATTTGTCACACCTAAAGTTCATTCATGTGGCTCTCGGCCATTCTTACTCTCAATCTAGTATTGTCTTTGCCAAAGAGAAAAAAGCAGTTTCTCCTCTATATTTCTTTTTTAAAACCCGAAACACCTCTTTAACTGAAAATGATATCAAACTCAACAGTTATTAAAGTGGCTTAACATCATTTCTACAACCCTGGTGTTTTGAATGATGACGTTGTAAAAATTCCGCTGTCAAAATAAAATTATTAACAAGCAGTACTCATAATATTGCAGCTTCTAAAATTCTTACGTTTTAAAAGTTCAAATTTTCATGCCTTTGCAATCATCCTGAATGCTGCGCTTGTTTTCTGAATGAATTATGAGGTATCCTTCTCTCGCTGTCATCAAAAATTCTTTCTCCAGCCTTCGATATTAATAAATAAGCCTGGTTAGTTGAAAAGAATTTAAATCGTACCTCTTCCTGTAATGACTAACAGACATTCGAATTCAACTATCCATCCAGAGATCATCTGCGAAGTCCAACCAAAACCTCTGAGGTTGGGTTTGCAACCGAACCCTGTAAAAACTTAACATATAGCAGAACAGAGTCTCCGATCGAGAAATGCTCAAAATAAATTATGTCGGAGTAATAAACAGTTTGTCGAACGACTTATGACTCACTTTTTCTTAAGTATTATACAAAATTTATGCCTGACATGCATGCAGCAAGATTTAAGCGCTTGTTTGCATTCTTTTTCTTAGAGAAATGCCCTGAATTGGCCAAGGAAAAAATCGTCTATTTTAGTATTCCTACATTGATATTAAGAATGAAAAAAAAAGAAGAAGAAAAAAAAGTTACAGGTTATGCAATAGCCAGGACGAAAAATACATCTTTTTTATCTTGGCACAGTACTTTCTATTCTCTCAAGTTGCCCTTACTACAGTATTTATTCAAAGTATTGTGTCTTTCATTCGCTTTTGTTTATTAGTAGTATACGTGTCAACATTTTGATCCTGCTTGTTTCCAGTTTCAAGGCCTTTTTTTTTAATTATGACCACTGACAAATAATCGCAAGGATTCGAAGAAGCAGAAACACAAGATTAATTGATGTGCTCAATGACCGTCCTTTCATTCATGACCCCAAAGATCCAAAACATGAAGATCGTACTCTCCTGGAGAGAGCGTGGTCACAATGGCTTCACGAATCAATCTAATGATGGTAAGAAGAAATTAATGACCTGTTACCCTGCGCGTTTTTTAATCAATTTTCTAATGAATTGTATCTACATATATTTTACTTTTAAAAATAAAGACCGGTGTCGCGCGTGAAGCATAAATCGACCGTACAAACATTGAGTGCTTTTCATCCTTCTGTTTCGTTGTCAGCCAAGTCGCTCATATTACACAAGGATGTTTCTGGGTGACTGGTGGCAAAGTCGCACGGGCTATAACTTTTTCTCGTTGAACAAGCGTAGTATGGATTGAGCCTTTCAATACCTTCCTCTCATAGCGGCGTACGGAAATTGAAAAGTGTAGCAAGTGGCTGGTGATATATGAAGAATGGCGAATGACGAATCTTGGCCGACCACAGAGAGAAATTCGCTCAAGGGCGTACTTTTCACAGCCGCGCTGTCAGTTGCTTCAGCTTTGGAAGGTTCCTGTTCGACAACACAAAAAGAAAATCGTTCACTTACGCCCACGTAAGCGCACAGCCTGCGGCAGTGAAAATAAAACTATGCTCTTTTTTAAAAAAGTTGTGTGCCACATAAACAAAGCTGTAATTGAGCACGCTACAGTTGGGAGCGACTCTGACGTTTTCGGCAGAACCAAATTTCTTTCTTTCCAACTCTGTCCAAAGGTATCTTCTCATTTTGAATGAGTCAAGCAGTCTATTTTCTATTGAAAACGCCAGTCAGCAGGAAACTACTGTCAATTCTACTTCTAGCACTGTTATTTACAGTTAATCTTTATGTTTGTGATTTCTTTTGTTTGCATGTTTCTACTCTGTGTCATTGTATGGATGAAGAATATATAATTAACTGAAGCCAACTGCTCTATAGTGACGGTCTTAATTAGCTCTATCCATATCGAGACAGCTAGTTGCCCTATATAGTTATTATATTTTCTTTTCTTTGTTCGTTTGTTTGTTTGTTTATTTATTAAAGTAATAATAATAATAATAATAATAATAATAATAATAATAATAATAATAATAATAATAATAATAATGATTTTAATAATAATAACAATAATAATAATAATAATAATAATAATAATAATAATAATAATAATAATAATAATAATAATAATAATAATAATAATAATAATAATAATAATAATAATAATTTGTTTGTGTTGCACATCCCCCGAGTAGGACCGTGGACGTAAAGTAAAAAAAAAAAAATTCTATGGTGTTCTCTGACCAGTGTGTTTTACATTGAAAGAATAGGCCATTGCCTGTTGCGCCAAGTCTTCAATCTCTCGAGTAGAAACGAGGAACATAAAATAACAGAAACTTTTCTTTAAAAAATTGCATGTGTGTTTTTCTGTCTGAACAGTCTGTCTGTTTAACTACAAGTCTCTCTCTCTCTCTCTCTCTCTCTCTCTCTCTCTCTCTCTCTCTCTCTCTCTCTCTCTCTCTCTCTCTCTCTCTCTCTCTCTCTCTCTCTCTCTCTCTCTCTCTCTCTCTCTCTCTCTCTCTATCTATCTATCTATCTATCTATCTATCTCACTACTACAACTGCTGCTGCTGCTACTGCTACTACTACTACTACTACTACTACTACTACTACTACTACTACTACTACTACTACTACTACTACTACTACTACTACTACTACTACTACTACTACTACTACTACTACGACTGCTTAGTGCACTATTGCTACTTAGTGCACTTGCCATAATTGTAAGAGAACGCAAAGGAAAGAAATGGGCCTGTTCACTTTTGTCGCTATTTTAAAACATTGCAGGTGTGACGTCCTTTAGTAGTGGCCACAGGTTAATGAGGACACGCAAATGTCCAGACTGAGCAAAAACTTTAACTTTTTTGTCCTTTCCTTTTAGTGGTTGCTAGGGTCGTCCGACATATTAGTTTTGGTCACAACATGACAACAAGCATACAAAAGAGCACCGTACCAGCATTATTCCTGGCATATGTATAAAAAAAATTATAACTTACGTGGTTAATTTTCTACGGAGATTTAAGCCAACAATTTTTTTCAAGTTTCTCAGTACATAAAAATAGCGAAACTAAGACAGTTTTAACTAAATTCCGGCCTGCAATCGGCATTTCCCCGCTTGAGACTGAGGCCGTGAGAGATCACTCAAACTGCCATGTTTCATTATCATAATTTAAAAATGAATCACTAAAATAATATGAGACACCCATAAACTTAGGACTACCCTGTAAATGTATTTAAATACATGACTCCAAAATATAAAGGTGCACCATACATATCTAGACTTAGATCAAGCTAGATCTAGATCTAGATTCAGTTCGAGTACGTCTGAACGCCCGAAGCAGTGACTCTTGTGCCGTTTACTTTAAGAGTACTAGTGCTAGATTTAGATTTAGAGATTTACAAAGTATAGTCTCAATACAATACATGTAATTATTTAACAAAGCCAGTGTTATCAAGGCCTAGTCTATCCGATGCATTAGAGGCACGTATCGTAGATCTACATATAGCTTTTGTCAGATCAATCACCTATTTTTTTTTTTTTTTATAGATCTACATATATTAAAATTTAAAGCCATTGGTAGTAGAGTATGATTAACTAAAAGGAATACAAACCCTCACGTTTTTTCAAGCACAGAATATTCTGACAATTGAATCATGCTCATATATATATATATGTATAGTCTATCCGATGCATTAGCAGCAAGATATCGAAGATTTACATAAAGCTTTTGTGAGACCAATCATCTAATTTTTTTTTATACATATTGTAATTTTAAAGTCATTGGTAGTAGAGTATGATTAACTAAAGGGAAGAAAAACCCTCACGTGTTTTCAAGCACAGAATATTATACCAGTTGAATCTCACGGCCTCAGTCTCATGTATATATATATATATATATATATATATATATATATATATATATATATATATATATATATATATATATATATATATATATATATTAATTTATTTATTTACTCCAAATCTTTTCTTACTTTTAAAGAATAAGCAGAAAAATAATACAACATTTCTGCAAGAAACTCAGTACCTCGAACAATTGACGAAACATAAGAAAAACCGAAAAAAAAAGTTTGCATCACATCGTCCATTTAGTGCTCATTGTGTGCTCCCCCAATTTTTGCCTATCTCCACAGACTTATTCAGACACTTGAAAATTACACAATAGTTTTTTATGAAGTACTATACATCAGATTAGGGACATGACCCCCTTGCAATGTTTTTTTTTTTTTTGTTATTAAATAAAAATTAGACCTTTGATATTATTTGTTCTTCAATGTACGCCTCCCGCAATGGACATCAACTTCACTAGATAGCGGTAATTCTAAAAAGTTTGATCGTTGCCCATCACCACAGTCTTACACAGTCACTTAAGAATAACAAAACATTAGGGACATGACCCCACTTTTTTAAAATGCAATGTTTTGTGTCAATAGATAAAAATTAGACCTTTTACATTACTTTTTCTTCCATTCAGATCTAGATCTACCTCTTCCGCATAGCCTAGGCCAACCAGCGATAAGACCACCTCAGTCTGAGTGATATAATTAACTGTGGAAGATAGATAGATATTGCGATGGCAGGTGAGAAAAAGAGACGTCGTTTAAGACGATCCAGATACGTAGAAACACTCAATCAAAATCCAACCCCACAACCACACCACCACAAATTACACTTGATCAACCACCCATATCTATTGATACTGATCGAAATCTATATCTAGATCTTAAACAAACTGGATCTAGATCTATAGATCAACCAAGATCTGATCCAGATAGTGAAAACAGACGTAGATCTAGATCTCCACAACGTAGACCCAGCTTTAGATCTGCTACACCACCACAAGAAGCAGATAGACCCATAAGGATTAGATATACATCACCGCTACCGCCTCCACCTTACATCAGACAGGCAGCTTCTACACTTACATGAAAATGTAGACCACATCAATGATAAATAATAAAAAAAATTAACATCTGCTTCTGAACACACCTACAACAGGGCAGACTCAATAGCAAGTGGAGATGCAGATCAAAATCTCTACCTTATTGAATTCCTCAATAATCAAAATCCAACCGACCTACCTCCACATCAACTAAAACTCAAAGTCAACACACCAGTGATGCTCTTACGAAATTTGAATTCATCTCAAGGGTTCCTCAACGGTGACACGCCTTCTGATTAAAACACTAGGAAGAAGAGTCATTCAAGCCAAAATAATGACAGGTACACATGATGGACATATTGTATTCATTCCACGCATTGCACTAACAACAACAAAAAACTGTCATCTCCCATTCACACTCACTAGGCGACAGTTTCCAATAAAACCGTCCTATGCCATGACTATATAAACAAATCACAGGGTCAAACTTTGACAAAAGTTGGAAATTATCTTCCACAATCAGTTTTCACTCAAGGTCAGCTGTATGTAGGTATGTCAAGAGTTAAAAGCTATTATGGTTCACAATTTGCATTGGCACCGCCATCAGAGAACTATAACAAGCTACACCAATAATGTCTTCAAATCAGCATTAATATTATAATGGTAAATACAATAATGTTCTGTTCAATTTATTAATACATGGGTATTGATTTAAACTTTCAATCCTGCGAATTCGCGGGCTTTCAACTATATACTTCTAGATTAGATCCTATTTCTATTGTAGATTAACCTTGCAAAGAGTAATACTTTTAAAATAATGTTTGCCAAGTTTTTAAAGATGTCGCC
>JAWDGP010003700.1:2500-75739 GCA_033675545.1 Elysia crispata | reverse complement strand
CTCTAGCCACAGCGAAAAGAAACGGAAGGGGGACACAGAAGCGAGGATAGAAAACGTTCGCTAGGTCTGCATAAAAAAAAAAAAATAATAATTGCGCTATACTTCGGTTTACAGGCAAAGTGCTTCTAGCTTATCATTAATTATAGATCCAGAATACAGAAGCACCTTTTGGTTTTCATTTTGAACAGTTAGCTAAGTTTTTTAAATGGCAACCTTTTTACAGAACATTTTCAATGCGCATCATTAAGAATTGTAGCTAAGCAGTACATGTTCACTCCTTATATTCCTTAATATGTAGCTTTATATAATTAGCGTTTTGACGGACCTTTGATTAGGTTGGAAAAGTAAATAACTAAATTCCCCCATCCCCCTAGTTGTAGATAATAACACCCAATTCTTTCCAGCTGTTTGCATATCAAGGCCGCTCCAGAAACAGTAGATTCAAACTAGAACCGCTTTGTGAGAGCGTGGCTCTTCTCTCTGGATCCTGGTCGTTTCCCAAACTCTCTCTCTCTCTCTCTCTCTCTCTCTCTCTCTCTCTCTCTCTCTCTCTCTCACATCAGTAAGACGAGAGTTTGGGATAGCTGAACCAACGGAACTATAGTTCCGTGCTAACTCTCAATTGCAAGGAAGCCAGCAGCAGCTATCGGGCTGCTTTTATCTTTCCCGAAACTTATTTAATTTTGGCATCATTTTTATAATCATAGTTTTTACTTAGAAATTTCCTGAAATAATTATATTTCGCTCACAATCTGTTTCTTTCCCTCTCTCTCTCTCTCTCTCTCTCTCTCTCTCTCTCTCTCTCTCTCTCTCTCTCTCTCTCTCTCTCTCTCTGCTTCTAATAGGCTGTGCATCTTTCTACCTATTAGCTCATCTATGTTTCTATCTATCTATCTGTCTTGTAATCAAAGAGGTTTTGCCAATGAAAGGAATCTGGTCTCTTTGAGAATCTGTTTATCAGTCTGTTGCCACGCTACCGCCACCACCAACACCATCACCTCTACCACATCATCATCACCATCACCATCTTCATGACCATTACCACACCACCACCACCACCACCACCACCACCACCACTACCACTTTCACCACGCCACCTTCTGTCATTCTCAAACTCCCCGGGTCATTCTCCATGGCGCAGCCTTCCACGGCTGCTAACTGAACTCTCTTTGTGGCTGGACAAGTCGATACAGCTAACGAGACCACGCCAGCCTGTCATCGAGCCGACCCGGACAGCCGGACACCCTTTTTGTGCCATCAGTTCGGAAATTAGAAAACTGATGAGTTGGAAACTACTCGTTCCTTCATCCTCACGTGCGCGCTGCCAGTCGGCTGGTCATCTCTTGTTCATATCTCTCTCTCTCTCTCTCTCTCTCTCTCTCTCTCTCTCTCTCTCTCTCTCTCCTCCTCGGAAAGTCTTAAAACGGTTGAATCAATAAAGCTCTGGATGAAAAACTGATTAGATGAATATCGAACATGTCTCTGGATACAGTGATGATGATGATAACGGTGGTGATGGTGGTGGTGGTGGTGGTGGTGGTGATGATGCTGATGGTGGTGGTGGTGGTGATGATGATGATGATGATGATGATGATGATGATTTAGGTTGATTTAGGTGATACTTATATAGTTACGATGAAACAGGGTATAGTTAGTCCTCCAATTACTTGATGAACGCCACAGCTCTGGCAACATTACTAAAGCATTAAGTCGTGAATCACAAGCAACCAGAGGTATTGATGCTTGTTTTCTCTGCTCTCTTCCTCTCTCCAACCAGCCATATCGTTCTTCAACCACGTGAACCTTCTGTATGGAGTTGTATCGGAGTATTGTACTGCAGAGACCTGCCCTGCTATGTCAGCCCCGGATAATGTGTGAGTACTTGTACACCGCCTCCTGGCCGAGTCGGTAGCGGCAATGCCTAGGAGTTGAGATGGGGAAGTAATCGTGCAGTTAGATCTTAAAGGTTTTAAGTATCGGTATCTAGTCAACCAGTCAGTAACCAAAATGTCTAGGACCCGAAAGGGGAAGACCGCTGTGAAACTAGACTGGACGTTTTAAGTATCGGTATCTAGTCAACCAGGCAGTAACCAAAATGTCTAGGACCCGAAAGGGGAAGACCGCTGTGAAACTAGACTGGAAGTTTTAAGTATCGGTATCTAGTCAACCAGGCAGTAACCAAAATGTCTAGGACCCGAAAGGGGAAGACCGTTGTGAAACTAGACTGGAAGTTTTAAGTGTCGGTATCTAGTCAACCAGTCAGTAACCAAGATGTCTAGGACCCGAAAGGGGAAGACCGCTGTGAAACTAGACTGGAAGTTTTAAGTATCGGTATCTAGTCAACCAGGCAGTAACCAAAATGTCTAGGACCCGAAAGGGGAAGACCGCTGTGAAACTAGACTGGAAGTTTTAAGTGTCGGTATCTAGTCAACCAGTCAGTAACCAAAATGTCTAGGACCCGAAAGGGGAAGACCGCTGTGAAACTAGACTGGAAGTTTTAAGTATCGGTATCTAGTCAACCAATCAGTAACCAAAATGTCTAGGACCCGAAAGGGGAAGACCGCTGTGAAACTAGACTAGAAGTTTTAACTTTTAGATGATGACTTATTGATGAGTTGAGCTGGTTACATCTGGAACGTTCTTGATGAGTGAAGAGCGATGATAGGTGTTGAGTGTATTATCTCGTGCCATGAACTCGACAAGGTTCGAACCAAATGCCGTAGATTGGTTACTTCACAGCCAGGTATTCACTGCCCTGCGCTGTTTGGCCCCGTGGAAGGGATTGTTCGGTATTGCCAAGAGGTGATCCTTATATTGGGATGAGTGATTTCAAACAATCTTAGGAGAACATCAAACCGCGCTAGATGGTGTGATTTTTTTCTACACGGCACCACAGCACTGACTGAGGCTATGACCTTCTGGATGGGAAACGTGTTGAAATCAACATATTTGACATTGATGTTATTTTTCTTGTTGTTCCTGTTGTTTTTGGTGACAACGATAACGTAGATATTTTCTTCCAAACTTGTTCTCTCTCTCTCTCTCTCTCTCTCTCTCTCTCTCTCTCTCTCTCTCTCTCTCTCTCTCTCTCTCTCTCTCTCAAGTCATTTGTTTTTTCCTCTTTTTCTTCCTCCCCCTTCTCTTTTTTTCATATGACATAGCCTACAGGTATAACCCTCATCCGACTGGGTTTTACATCATTTACTTTTGTTATAGAATACGTTATAGCTAAAAGCGAATTGCTCCTGTCCTCCACTCCACAGACAATACTTCTGGTACGATGACAAAGGCAAGAAAAGTAAATATACCGCACCCCAGTACATCGACTACGTAATGGCACATATACAGAAGCTGATCAATGACGAGAACATCTTCCCTACCAAGTTTGGTGAGGTTTTTTTTTATTTCTTTGGGAACAGAACAGTTTTTCACCCTTATTTTTTTTCTTTTCTTTTTTTTTTTATGTCTTTTTCTTAAAACCCTTCTCCTGCTCATCTCAAATGAAAACATTTATTGAAGGCACGTATGGCTGTAAATGTTCCATAACTCTTTCAGGGAAAGCGCAAAACAGGCGCAGGGTGCAGGAATATGGTGTAAATTCTTAATTGATTTTGAGTTAAGCTGGCATTAGTTGATATCTCTGCCAGAGTGGTGGAAGGCTGGGTAGAAAGCTGAAGGTCCGGGAATTTAAATACATTGACTGCGTTTATAGTGCAAGAATGATAATAACAATAATAATAATAATAATAATAATAATAATAATAATAATAATAATAATAATAATAATAATAATAATAATAATAATAATAATAATAATAATAATAATAATAATAATAATAATAATAATAATAATAATAATAATAATAATAATAATAATAATAATAATAATAATAATAATGATAATAATAATAATAACAATAATAATAATAATAATAATAATAATAATAATAATAATAATAATAATAATAATAATAATAATAATAATAATAATAATAATAATAATAATAATAATAACAATAACAATAATAATAATAATAATAATAATAATAATAATAATAATAATAATAATAATAACAATAACAATAATAATAATAATAATAATAATAATAATAATAATAATAATAATAACAATAACAATAACAATAACAATAATAATAATAATAATAATAATAAATTGATCTTTAGTTTTTGTATTGACTTAATGTAAATATGTGGCTAAGGGAGCACTAATGATGTACAAATATGATATTTTCTATCATCCATATCTATGATGAAAAGAGAAAGTTCATTTAAATAAATTCGTAGCTCATTTTCATAACTTCAAGCATTATTCTGAAATAAGTGCTTTCCTTTTTTTTGAGATTGCTGTAAACATGCTTAATTAAGTAACCAATATATATATATATATATATATATATATATATATATATATATATATATATATATATATATATATATGTATGTATATATATATATATAATAAAATAAAAAAAAAATTCAACAAACCATAATGATATTCAAAATAATCAGGTTTGACTTTGCGCACAGGCATAGATTGAAGTTACAAGTCTTTGCCTTTTGTAAGTGTTAAGTGTATTAAATGGTTATTCTTTATGTTATATCTCATATCTTGGGATCTCTACAGACCGGGCTTTCCCTGCTGACCTGGATGTGGTGGTGAAGCGTATCCACAAATATCTGTTCCATGTACTTGCACACCTGTACCACGCACACTACACATTGCTGCGGCACTTCCAGCTTCATGCGCACCTTAATACGGTGTTTACACACCTCATGGTGTTCACTTCCAAGTTTGACCTCATCCCTGACCGTGAGACGGACATTCTTCTTCCCCTGTTCTCGCTCCTGTTGAAGAACCTCGCTGATCCTGCACAGAACCCAAAGCTGCGAGAAGGGCTTGGTATCGGGGAGGATGAGCTCAGCATGTTCACCTCTAAAACTTCCTCCTCTGGTCAAGAGAAATCGGCAGGAGAAAAATCTCCTGGGGAGGACCAGAGGTCTTCCTCGCCAGCAGCAATGCCATCTTCATCTACAACAAATCTTTTGTCTTCGGCAATACCAGCATCAGCGGCCAAAGAGATCTCAGGAGTTCAGACATCTTTGTCCGTATCTTCATCACCAGCCCATATCAGCAAAGGAGTGGAAGGTGGTCATGACAGTGGAGTGGGGGAGGAAGACAGCATCAGTGGTATCTCCTCCACAGCATCCAATTTCTCTTCCTCCATGCCGACTGCCTCAGGCACCCCAGAGAGTTGCAGGAATGTGTGTGCAGCAGGCGGGAATGTCTCTTCTCTCTCCTCTCTGTCCTCTACATCCTCCTCCCAGCAGCCAGGGACATCAGTGTGGGCTCAGCCAGATTCTTCTAGACTAACAAATATAGCTGCTGCTGGGGCTGACGGTAATGGCTTCTTGTCATCTTCTTTCCCGCCAGCGCAGCACCACCTCTTCAGCCAGAACCAGCCACCAGCATCACTGCTCTCCTCTTCATCCCCCCAGCGGGTTAGTAATGGCGGCTCAAGCCTGGCCCTCCATCTGCCTTTCTCCTGTGATAGCCGCCCGGCAATGATGGCCCACCCCGGCCATGTGGTGGACTGCACCAACCAACTAGCCATGACCTCATCCTCGTCGACCACCACAGCTAGGAAGTCCCCGCTTTCTGCTGCCTCCCCAATGTTCCCAAACTCGTCATCGCCACCGCACCGCACAGGGCTGTCGAGCCACCAGGAGAGAGTTGGGGGGGAGGGAGGGACCCCAAGGTCAGGCTCCCCCATGGTAGTGGATGTTGACCCCACCAAACCACCTTCTGAGTGGCTCTCTAGCATGCAGGTTTCTGCAACTTGATGACGGCCACATTTTGGTCTCTCCCCTCTCTGTTTCCATCTACACACTAACTCGGGCACCAGTCTGTTCCAGCAGGAGGTGCATCCCCTCCTACATTTTCTCTCTATTGCATTTGTCTACACATCAGCTGCATTAAATCATCACTTTTACAATATTATACTCTACACAATATACCACACCTATTTGTTTCGCCCTACAGTTATATCTTCGACCCCTAGTTAGGTTGGTCGAATATAGTTCTTATTGTGATGCCCACTATTCCTGTATATTTTGTTGAGGTGTAAGCACTGTACCAGAATAAATTGATTGAATTTAAGTTGAATGACACTCTGACAAATCCTCCCTCCCCATCCCCAAATTACTTCTATGGCCTCTCCTTTATCTGCCAATAGTGTTGGTCCTAATGTTGTTGATATAAATAGCGTAGAAACCAACAGTTTTCCTTGAATTTATTTGTACATAATCACTTCTACTAAATAAACATGCATGTCTTTCAGTAATGAATAGCTCGGAGACAGCATACATTTTTCTCAAGATCTCCAAAATGCTTCCTTGAGGCTTTTGTTTGTTTTGGTTTTCTTAGTCTCTGTACAAGATGTTGCTTTATACTGCAGTCAATTTTATGATTACTTGGGATAGTTTTAAAAAGTTCTGCCTGCAAGATGAAAAACTAAAAATGCGTTGGCAAGACTTTGACAGCTAGACAATCTACCTACCTCAAGAACCAACTGCCAAGCTCACAGGATGAAGACGATGAACCCATAGGAAAGAAGTGGATTGATAAAAGCAAGGGTTTGGGAAAACAGTGGTTCAACAGACAATCTGGCTGGGCTGTGTAAATGACATGAGTATATTCTAACTGCACACTACACTTGAGACTCAGATCAATTTGTACTGCAAGCGGCTGTTAACTCTCAGGTGAAACAATCTCCAACAAAGGGACAGCTGCCATCTAGCTCCTGTCTTCCCTTCCTTTTTCAATTCTAGTGGATTTATCTCTTGCGCAACATATATACATATGATTAGCAATACAATAGAATTGTATGAACATATATTCGATAGTTTGCTAGTTGATGCACTCAATTCCCAACTCTTACACATTCTTCCATTCTTCTCCTTTTGTTTTTTCTTAAGGGGGGGGGTCATTTGTGTGAAGTCCTACCTTGGAGTTGAGGAAGGAGATGTCTTTATTTGATATGTGAATTAAGAACTTGAAGACTTTATGAGATTTATGATCTCTATTGTAATTGAATCTGCATTTAAAACTCTATGTATATAATATTATGTATCTTAAGTTTTTACCTCTGAAAGAGGCATTCCTAGTCATATTATAAAAAGAGAAGAAAGCGAAAGTGTTGCTTTAATCTGGTATTGACTGATGATCTTTGCAGCCTGATGGGTGACTGATACTGTTTTAAACTGCAAGGGAAGGGGTCAAGCTCCTGACATTTTTAAGAATCTCCTTGCAGCGTTGTTAGTGTGAATCAAGATCTGCTTCAGAGTTGTATTACTGTAACAAATGTACCACCTCCCTCCATTCACCACTCTCTGTGTCCTGAAGAATGTGCCAACTCTAGGATTAACCAACAAATGGAAACCCTCATCTGTCAAGGTGGCTGGATTGAGAGTAATATATGTTGGTAAGAGTGGTTTCTCAACTTTCTGACTACAAGTCAAAGGTGTCATGTGTACTTGGCCACGGGTGTTATTCTGTACTTCATCAAGAGAGTTATTGCCTGCTTTGTCAAGGCTGTTATTGTGTACATTATCAGAGGTGTTATTGTGTACATCATCAGAGGTGATATTGTGTACATTATCAGGCGTGTTATTGTGAACTTCATCAAGGGTGTTATTGCCAGCCTCATCAGGGATGTAATTGTGTATTTCATTAGAGATGTTACTGCGTACTTGATATGTACATGTTATGCTATGCCTGAATATCAACAGGCTTGATTTTTGAGAAGTTGATGTACATATTCCTCTGCCCATGGATAATTATTCTTGATATTTTCTTAATATCCATATTGATCTCCCGTTGCATTAGACTGCAGTTGTGTTGGATAGGAGAATGAAGAGAAAGCAAACTGTTGGTGATTTTTTTTTGTGTTTATATGACAACACATGATATTAGTTACACAGAATGGTTGCATTTCTCTGAGCCTGTTCCAACCACTGCTCTGGTGATATATTACAAACTTTCTCTCACGCTCACTCTGTTATGTAGAGTAGAGCTGCAGTTGTGTTTCTCACCATCTGTAAATTCACAGAAGTTTCTGTCAAGGTGAAGATGCAGTTTTTTTTTTATCAAATATTATTTTTGCTTTGTTTTGTTGAGACTGTTGAGGTCTTAAGGAATTGTTACATTCATAATTTCTTTGAAGGGTTCTGATATTAACAAATTTATTTACAATAAATATTTTGAATTGAAAGGATTTGAGGATCCTGCTTATTTTGTTATCTTTTCCTAGTGCAAGATGTTCTTGTAATGAGCCTGTTCACAGAACTAGAAAAACTTCAAACATGAACTGTTCTGAAGCTAGAAATAATACAGCAGAAATAATAATAAATATGCTTCCTCTGTGTTTTGGAGCTTCCAGCTTTGTTTCTGTAGTAAATAAAGCTAATTTATTTTCTTAGCTCTGGCTCTGCTCAACCTTAGAAAGGGTTTTTCTCTTAATCTGTGTAGAACTATCCAAAGGATTAGCAAATCTGTAAACTATTTTCTCACAAGTTTTGGTGACTGAGCAGTAAATCACCCACCTTTACATCTAATGACTTTATGGTTAATGAATGGACTGTGGCGCTTATATGCAAAAAAAAAAAAAATGACCCTAGCGACACTGCAATTTGATGGTTGTGAAATCCAACATTCATTGATTCTAGTGTGGGGACTACAAGGAATTTTTACCATTTCCACAATGCATTTCTTTTAATTTTCCCTTTCTAAGGCCCATTTGAAAATTATCACAGCTGGTTCGAGTTTGGGTAGATTGCAGATAGAACAACTACAACCACTGTGACAAGAAGCATTTCTGTTTAACACAAACAAATTATCATCTACAGTTCTCTTGTTTTGAAGAGCCATTAGTGTAAATCTTTGATTGTAAAATCAATTACATATTTTGTTTTCGTTTTTTTTCCTTCTATGATATTCCTAATGTACAGAAGAGCCATAAATGATGTTTGTCTAGATTCCTTAACAAGGTTAAGCCATTTTCAACACTCTGATAAATTATAAACAATAGAAAAGAAGGTTTAGGCAGAACTTGGGCGTCATTTTCACTCAGAAAAAATTTTGAAGTTTTAAATCAACACCAATACTGCTAATAGCTTTTAGAATTAGTTGGCTGTAGAGTAAAGTGCCATGTCCTGGGGTGTAGAGGAAATTCACAACACAGGTCTCTGATGTGCCATCGAGGAGAGATTATTCAAGATCTTAATTTGTCTCAACTTTGCCCAGACAGACTTCTAAGTTCTTGAAAGCACACTGAAATGGAAAGGTTATATCAAGTAATACTTTTATCTTTAAACACATCAGTGTGCCCCCCCCCACCCCCGCCAACATTTTTCTCCTAACCTGTTTTTTTTTTTAATTAGCTTAGCAACCAATCAACCAGATGGATATGCCCAGAATTGTTCAAAAGATTAAATCAAGCAACCTTCTACAGCAAAAAAGAAATATTTATTCTTTAAACATGTAAGTAAGGTCAAAGTTTGACTCGTTTTGCTCATCATTAGGTCGTTTTGCTCATCATTAGGTGAGGTTTTATTTGTGCCCAACTGCAGGCTCATAGAATTAAAATTTTTAACTTACTAGGATGCTGCAACAAACTTTTCCTTTGTTTTTAATGTTGATGTACAGCTATTTCAAATAACCTGTATGTTAGTCACATCCCACAAATGCCTGTTAGGCCCTTCTATATATATATATAAGAAAATTGTAAACATTTTTTTTGTCTTTCACTCTTTCACTGTTACTAGAGGTAGCCAGCAGCAGTGTGGCAAGTGACCTTCCTGATATTTCAGCCTCTTTTTTTTCTCCTCATCGGTGACAAATGATTCTTGTGGTTGTGTGAACATAAAGCAACAAGGCTTTTTCCAGAGTCGATTTTCACCAAAGCTGTTTGAATCTAGCTGGGCACTCTTATAATGTGATTTTTGACAGCTGTTATTGTTTGTTAAACCCACATATGTGTCGTGGCATTTGAAACACATTTAGTTATGCATAGTCACTTGAAACTGTGACAAATGATTTTTGTTGTGCACCTACTGTAACAAAATGTGATGATTTTTGTTGTTCAGTACTGATGCTACTGATGCAGCAATTGATATTTGTTAAATTCATCTAAAGTCACTTACAGCCACACTGTAGCAGCTGATGCTGTGTTGTATTTCAAGTTACTGATTGGTCACAGAATATATTTTCTTGCATACGATCTATATAAATTCTGATCAACGTGGACATCATGTGGTGGCAATAGACCAAAGTGGTCATTGCCATTGAAAGTACTTTGTTGTTTGTTTTATTAGTGATCAGCAGTGTATAAGACTTAATGGTTCTCACACTAGATGTTTGTAAGCATGTCATGCTTTTGGTATCAGTATCTATAATGATGTGAATAAATTATTGTGGTATATCTGTTAATCTACAGGTGTCAGATGTGGAACACATAGAAGTCATGAAAAGCAGAGATGTGTGATAAGATCGTCATATTTTTTAATAATGTATTGGGAAGGTTTTCAAATTCTTGTCCTTTCTTTAGCATATCCATATTGTTATGACACATTATGAAAACACTCTACTTTATTGGTTTTTCTGTTCTTGATTTACTTAGTCATTTTGCAGCAGAAATTCCAGAGGAATTGAGAAAGGTTAAGAAGATAGGAGATAGGGGAAAAAAAGTAAAAAAGAAAATGTGGAAGAGAATAAGGAAAACAAGAACTTCAAACACTGAACTATACTTCAAGAGTAACTTCCATTTTTTTTTTTTGTTTTTTTTTTATATTATATCAATATGGTGGATGTAAATGTGCTTTTCACCCAGTTAGTCTACGATTTGGGGTTTGGATTTCATAACTTCCAAGAGATATCTCTATCACAAGGGATTTGCATCAATATCTGCAATCATAACCATTTCTGCGTTCAGTCTACACTCATCAAACACTGATTACAGGTTGATAGGATTTCTCTCTCTCTCTCTCTCTCTCTCTCTCTCTCTCTCTCTCTCTCACTCACGCATACACACGCTCTAGCTCTCACTCCATCTCTTCATCACAATCAAATCAAGCCAGCGTTTTCACACTCATTAGTGTATATGTATAGTTTAGTAATGCAAGTTACAGATGTGCTCATAGATTTATTCTTAGAATGTTATATCTCTTATATCTCTGTTTTACTGAACCTTTCGGAATGTATATGCTTAGATATAAAATATTTTCCTCATTTGAGTTACCAAGATGTAAGAATGAAATTTATTATTGCTAGATCTCAGCAACCTAGAAAATGTCAGATTACCTTGAAGTGAGTTGTTTTGAATTTTTCAGTATTGTAATGATATCATGTAGAATTTACACCCACACAGGATTATTTCATGTCAACTTTATCCAAAATTTTTTATGTGTATTATTTTTTGTTTCAAAAAAGAACCTGTTATAGCACAGGTTTGAAGTATACAAAGAAAAAAAATTGCAATCATTTGACTGCATTTTATGTGCGCAAGAAACATATCAAGCGGCATGTTATAGTGGGCACACATTATGTATGTAACATAGCTAGACTTTGTATTTGAGTTGTAATTAGAAAAAAGTTCAGTTTTCCTCTTTTCTTAAGTATTTATAGCAGGCTCAGGGAAGAGATATTAACAGTAATGATGGATTGAAAATACACTTGGAGCTAACAAAAATTTCATTCCTTTTACCAGTCAAATGCTTAGGTCAGGGGTTTTTAACCTTGATGGAGGTACCTAACCCCACCTGTTTCGTATGCAGATTCACGGAACCCCTCCTTAGTGAAAAATAAAATTTTTTTTCCCCGTAAATTCAAGACATAGATATGTTTTTTACTGGCTCTGCTGAACCCCTAAGATGGATTCGCCGAACCCCAAGGGTTCGATCAAACCCAGGTTAACAATCACTAGCTTCAGTTATATGAGCAGGACTGTGTAAAAGTAGCAGTTTCTGTCCACTTTAGCAAATTATAGTCATAGCTAGTCTGTATAATCACTAGATCAGAACACATCTCTTTATTTCCTATTCTTTTTCTTCAATTCGAATTATGAACAATCTGGTTTTTGGTATGAAAGGCTATAAGTGTCAATCTTCATAGGCAGTTTTTTTTTTTTTTTTTTTTTTTAGCTCAAATCTTGATGAAGTAGATGATAGAATTTCAAATTTCGAAAGTTAGAGCATGCAAAGAATTGAAAAACAAAAAAATTAAAACTTATTTTTTTTTATGCTTCTCTGATATATTATCAAAGAATTTTGATAATTTTCATGAAACCCTCACTATTGAGAAATAATGTTTTGCTCCAAACTTCAACATCTTTGGATGGAACATGATTCACATGTGACCCATTTTTCGCAAAACTTTTCTGCAGGAAGAACAAAGTTATATATCTTTATTCCTGTTTCTCAGGAATTGTAATACAAGAGGGGCCAAAAATAGGGCCAGCAGGATTCTGACATTTTTTTTTCTACTCCTTATTTAAATAAGTCACACTGTTTACGGATAAAAGGCTTTTTGTGGTTGTTAAGGGAAAGAAAAAAATTGCTGTTAAAAATATATTGTTTTTTTTTTTCAAAACAGGACTTTCAAACAATAGGATTCACTCATTCAGTTTTCATAAAGGCCCTGAGCTTATTATATGCTTTTTGTTTTTTAACAAGTTTGTATCATAAGCATATGTTGCATTTACATTTTAAATTACTTGACATTTGTGATGATGATGTTGGAGCCTGATGCTAATTTATTGAATTACTTTATTATACCAAAGTATGATTTGAGTGGAAACAAAGTGTTAGAAATCTGGTGTTTGTTGACGGGTCTGTACGAATGTATGTGTGTATGTATGTGGTTTGTGAATATTCTCACTTTTATGTAGCTATGTCCCCACTAGTTCCAACTTGTTTTTGAGTCATGGTGATCTTGGATTTTGCAAATTAAAACATGTTCAAATCTCGAAGAGTATGGCTCTTTTTTTTCTTGTTTATTTGTAATCACTAATCACACAACTTATTTTGCTTGTTGATGTTTTATATGTACCAACAATGATGTAATTATGTTCTATGGTTCTCTTGAGGTGAAACTAATAGATATCAGAATAAGGTCTTTGTAATCAGAATTTCAGCAACACTTGTACTTGTAGTAAAAATAGAAGTAATCGCAACAACCATAAATAATTAAAAGAATTTGTTGACCAGGTTTAAAAAAGCAGCAGCAGTACAGGTAGTAGCAGCAGCAGCGTCGTCGTCGTCGTAGTAGTAGTAGTAATAGTTATGTGATAGTTGTTTTCTTTGTACAGGTTATTTTGCTAGATAAAAAAAGTGCAATCATTTTTTAAATATGTTTGTAGCAACTGGGAATGTGTTAATTCACGCAATATATTTTGCAAGCCATGTTTTAAAGAAAGATGTAGCAGGATACAGTTTCTACCATTGTATACCCCCCCCCCCCCCAAAAAAAAAAAAAAAAAAAAAAAAAAAAGAAATAAGAGCGAGGGCTGTAACCAAACAGCAATTTCTTATTCTCACAAAAGGCAGCCAGTTTTTGATTTAATAGGCAGAGTAAAAACCTACTAGTTTTTTTTTTTTTAATAATTTGATTTCAACCTAGTAGCATACTCATAACTGACACCACATTATTGAATTCCATTTAATGTAGTGTATTTTTAGAACTGCCTATGTGATTGCGAAATGGCCACCCTCTTCATTGTCTGACGCAAAGAGCTGTAAATATATAAGAATTTCTTGTCGAAAGAGATGAATTTTAGGAGAAAAGAATATTTGCAACTTCTTAAATTGATACTATGACTTCAACTTTGTTCAAGGAGGAAAAAAATGTGGAATGCACAACTCTTTTCAAAAAAAAAAAATTTTTTTTTTTTAAAAATGACGAGGAATTCTGAAAGTGAAATCATGTACTCTAGATATTATTATCATGATAACATTGACATAACAAGTCAAGCCTAAAAATTAGATTATGGCATAAGGAAACAAAATACAGAGCTAATTTTTAGATCCATACACTTTTGGCTCAGTTTTTGTAGTTTGACAAGCTTTTATGCGAGCCTACTCTAAAGAATTTTTGAGTTTGCAAAAAGAAAATTAGACAAAGGCAAAAGAGTGGCAGATGAAAATTGTAGATAAATAAGATTCACAAAAAAAGAGCGTAACAGAGGATCTTAACCAGGTAAAAATATTTTTGTTTCAACTTTTTGTAATGTGTAACCCTCTCCATAAACCAATGATTGGTGAGTCAAATCTAATGAAATCTCAGGGTTGATTAAATTAAAAAACAGGACAAAACAAAAAGAAAGTGCTGTCGTTACCCTATTTTCTACTTGCATTCAACTCTTTTGACGAATTTTGGCCAGATGGAATTGATTTGGCTGTCCCAAGTAAGACAATTTTACTACCTTCTCTAACTGAGAATCAACCACATACATTAGTAAGTCTCAAGCCAATGGTAAAAGTCAACATTTATTACATGAAGATAGATTACACAACCAACATTGTCAAGAGTTTGAATAAATATATCAAAATTAATATCAATGTTGCAGAAAATAGGTGTAGATTAGTAGAGTGTGCTCCACCCATCCTGACACAATCTCACCTTACCAAGCTAATGCTAGAGTTGGTCCCAATTGATAATTAAAAAAAAATTTATAGTTAAGCTCATGTCATGAAAGGCAGAAATCAAGAGAAGTTTCCACAATATGGTTTTGATTGAACAATAACTTTTCATGGCAGTAATTTTTAACATGATCTTTTAAGTCAACTATTTCATACATAAGGCGTAAGCTGCAATTCGATTCTTCATAAAGCTAAATAAATCATTTGCAGATAAACAACATGCATATCATATCGCTGAGCAGATGGAAATCTCAAAGCATTATGTTGAGCAAACTATTGGAGTTTCAAAAGAAAAGGTCCAGCAACAGATGGTAGGGATTTAAATAATACATAAACTCTTTTAAATAAGATAGATTATGCATGAATCAATTTTTTTACTTTCCTTTTAATGAATACACTGAAATAAACTAATTTCTTCCTAAAGACTGACGAAAAAAAAAAAGACTGCTCCTAAAATTGAGAACTTATAACAGTCCCTGTCATTTCTATTGACCTTCTATTGCAGAAAGACTCACATTCTTCTAATATTCAGCGGAAAAATCAACAGGAAAACCTCAATTTATGACTTGTAGAAACCCTTGTCAGTTATAAAGTTTATCAAGCAAACTAAAATGGAAAGGGGATTATTTTTACACTTATTTTTCTGGCTTCTTGTTGACAAATAAAAGCACAATATCAAAAAGCTTATAAATAATCATAGCTCTTCAAATACAAAAACAATAATTTTCTATGAAAAGCAAGACTGGGTAAACTTTGGTCCAAAAAAACAGCATATAACTTTTTAAATAAGATTTTATAACCACTGAAATAGAAGTTAAAATAAAAGTTTGATATATTTCATAATTTTGTAAAAATGATTGTAGAAATATAATAAAACATGTTACAGATTTTGATTATCCTCATGTGTAGTAAAAATGGCCAAAGAAAAAAAAAATTAAAAATGAAAAGATTAGGTTATAATATCAAATCTCTATAGATATTTAAGGCATCAACCTTTCAAGCAAAAACTAGATTGACAATAGCCAAAACATATGCAGAGACAGCTGAGAATAATCTGATTTTCAATTATCAAACTAATTAAAAAACCAATAGTGTTTCACATTTATGCAAGCGCACAAACTCTTATAAATGCTAATATAACAAATAAAAAATTCAACGTTACAAACTATTGATTGCGTTAAAAGAAAACTGAAAAAGACTTTTTTGATTTTTACAACATAAAAGCATAAATTAACTTATATAATGATTTACTTCAACAAACAACCCACGATTGAAAGCAAAAGAAGGCTGGGGTAAAAAGGTTATTTTGATTTGGTGCTTCAAAATTGCAAAAATAAAACCAGTCACATTGAAAATAAATCTAGCTGTAAAACAGTGACCAAAATGAGCAACGTAGTGCATGTCCAGCAAGCTGCTACACTTGCTAATATAGTGGAAAGACAAAAATGACGCTAATATTTTAAAAATTGATTTCTCTCGATGTTGGTCTGATAAAGAACAAAGTTAGTGAAAGTACAAACTTAAAAAAAAAAAGGGGGGGCGGGGAATTTGAAGGGGAAAGAAAATAAAAAATGTTTTAAGTTATCCTTCAATAATTGACTTACAAAACTTGATATATTTGACTTGAAAATACGGGTTCAAATTTTGAACATTAATGGAGAGAAAAATAATCTAACATCTCAAGCATTTTAATTTGTATGGTTTCCTCACTACTGCCAGTGATTCCGTTTCCATACCCTTAGGCAACATAATTATTTGGTTATTTGCAAAATTATTGCCCATTTCACACACTCTTAATTGTTGTAGTTCTGTTTTATTTGATTAAATTGCACTGTGCATGGTCTTCTTCTTGCGTAACCCACCACAAAACAAGTGAAATAATATTGCAACAGCAGCTGAGCCGACTGTCTTTCACATCATTTTAGAATATTCGAGGGCACCCTAGAAAATTACCCAAATTGCACCCTAAACCTAACATATTACATCACAGTCCACTTGTGCAAAACTTCTTGGGATATATCCATATAACTTTTATTTTCATAAAACTTAGTTAAAAAATAACTCAGGAATTTCAAAAATATAATGCAATAAAATACAGTGCAAAAAAGAAAATGCGCAAAACGCATATACAACTTTTGTACTACATCAACTCAAATTTAAACTTTTTTCTTGCCCTATTTTGATGATATAAACCATTTTTCTAGAACTATCTCAACAATGAACTTGGTATGAGCTTGCATAAAACTTTGCTGGTTCGTAGCTTTAGCAACCTACTCAATAGAACTGATTACATGAGAGAAAAAGTCAGTTATAAGAGATTCAGGCAGGAGGGTGGGGTGGGGGGGGGGAGATTACAGGACAAGATGTTGGTAATATTGAACACAAAGTTGGTTAAAAGAGTGAGCATGTAAAGAATTGGTGTACCATAAAGAGACATGAGAGTTTCAACAGGAAAATAGACATTATTTCATATCAGACATTTTACAACATAGTAAATTAGTCATGGTGTCAACAATTCAAAGGAAAAAAAAAATGACATTAAACCATTTTAAAATTTCTTATTATTTCTAAGACAAGCAACACAGGTGACCCATGACCCATAACACTAGTGTGTTCTGACCTCAGCCCTCCCACTCCACTGAGGTTTAGAGCATAGATTCTCAAATATAGTCAAGTTTTTTTGTTTGTTCTTTTTTTAATTGTAGAAGTCTATTAAGCGAGATGGTTAAAGTTTTAGGATTAAAAATGAAGTTTTTTCTTATTCTCATTCTTATGGAAATAAGACCAGGCATGGGGTGTAACCCATTAAAAAAAGAAAGTATTGGTTAGGTTTTAAGTTGTGACACTTGACTCACAGTTAAGGATGTATTCTTTGCCTGAGTTAACATCATATTAACATAAAAAGCCATGTCATGTCAAAGAGATAATTGCGAAGAAAGAGGAAAAAAAAAAGATTCAAGGATATCTCAATTGGTGAAAAAAAAAAAAATGGGTCTATTGATTTATACATATATATACAATAAAATTAGGGTAGGGGTAACGATTTCAACATCTTGGAATGTGTTTTGTATCACAAGACATATACAAATTTTTATAAGGTACTGGTTATTATAATTGTATAGTTTTTTTTTTTTGCGTAGGTGTCAAGCATTTGAAAGTTAGTTCAAGGTATACGGAATGGCTTATTAATAGTGTGAGTAGTGGTGATATCAAGAGAAAACAAGAACACCATCTACTGAGAGCAAAGAGAAAAAAAAAACACCACTAGAAGTGAGACAAAAGTCTGACTGGTTCAATGAGAACAATTGTTCTGAAAGTAACAGTGAGTAAAGAATTTACCATTAAATTGGGTAATTTTGAGGCCCTTTCAAATATTCAAAATGACAACAGCAATATGATACCAAATATGGTAGACATGGCATATTCAAAATGGTGTTACAATTGCAGAAGTTTGGATCACAATTTTAGTACAAGTAAAAACCACTTAATAAAAATATTAATTGGTAAAGATTTTTTGTCCAACTTAGACCTTAATTTTGAGATCCTGATGCCCTGACTGAAATAAAATGAACAACAAGAAACATTTTAAAAGGCAAGAATATTAAAGCTTGAATAAGTAAGAATGTTCAATGAACAATTCCTTACATTTTTTTTAAAATTTGTTAACATATCTCAAAATAGCATTTTGATTATCTTACATTAACTGCTCTTATACACATTTTCAAACACTGACAAAATTAGAATTGCATCGTTAAAGAGATATTTTTCCTGCAAAAAAAATAAAAACAATGATAAAATATATTTTTTCTTCTTTTTTTTCTGAGATATTATTGTGGCTTTTCTTTAAAAAAACGATACATACCACAGTGTAGGTTCAAAAAAATTTAAAGAAGAAAGCAAGAGAAAAAAAACTTATAATTCTGATCTTCAAAGAAATAGGAAAAAAAAAAACGATTTTTGACTCATTTCACAACATTGGAAAATCAAAAAAAAGTAAAAATAAAATTAAAGCATTGACCTTAACTATCTTAGTGAATAATAAAAGTTGAGACCATTGCTTCTTAAAATAGGCCTTGTAAAACTTTCTGACAAATATTTGAAATAAATGCATAAAAAATAAGACATATAAGCAATGATTATATATTTGTTAAAAATAAAAGTAGAAAGCTCAAAGCTCTAAAAGGCTACATCTTTGGTGTAGGAAAATATGTACCTTATTCTTTATCACATTAAGAATAGTGTACAGAATTCTTTGATTAAGTTAAAAGTTTGGAATAAATCACTAGGTGTGAAGCTATGAATTGGTCCTCAATCTAGGAACATACCATGGAGAAATGCATTAAAACATTTTTGTATATACAGCGTAGCTGTTCCAAATCTGCTTGGCTATATAAAGAAAGCCAATGAACAATACAATTTTTCATACTTGAACACAGAGAGAACAAATTTTCTTTGTGTGTTTGTTTGCTTTGATTTTATCACCACTTTTTCATGTTTACTAAAAACAATCATTAATAGAAAATCGAAATGAGAAGAGTAAACATTAAAACAAAAAAAGCCTAACTAGGTATTGAGACTTCATGTAACTGTATTGCCCTGACTAGTCATTCAACAGATACAACCCCCCCCCCCCCCCCCCCCCAAAAAAAAAAAAAAAAAACCAACAAACAAACAGATAAATAAAAGAGAGAAAAAAAAAAAAAAAAATTGGAAAAATTGGTTGCAAAAGAAGCAAAATCATCATAAAGAATATTACTGGAAATTAAGAGCTTTGGTGATGAAAAAGAACAAAGAAAATCAATCACACACTTCTGTAATAAGAACAAACACCATCACCAAAGCTGATTAGCTAATTATCAAATTAAAAAGTTTACATATAATAGGTACATAACAAATAGTCATTAGAATAATAAAATGTCTTTCATCTAGTCCAAATGAATAAGATGTCTGTTTTCACATATTATAAATATTTTATTATTTTAAACATAAATTTTGTTTCAGTTGCTTGTCCTTAGTGAAAAGCACATAAATTCAGTTTTCAAAAATAATCTACTTTTAAGTGCTATTTTTCCTGGTTTCAGTTTTCAGAATCTTTCATCTTTGCATTGGTTGAGATATATTAAGAGTAATAATAACATTAATTATTAAAAAAAATGCCACTAAAAATATCATAATAATCATGAAAAACTGAAGGAAAAGGAGGAAAAGAACAAAAAGAAGACCAAGAAGGAGAAAGTGGTATATGTTCCTTATAAATTAATAAAGAAGGCCTTCTTTTTTAAAAAAAAAAAAAAGATAATTAACTTGTCACTGTAACCACTTGCCAAATCATTTAAAACAGAAGATTTACACGGTTAATGAAAAAAACAACGCAAGTCTTGGTTATTCTTATTGATCAATTATGTTCCCTCTCACATACATCCTTCGGATTTTCTTAGGCAAGTTATCTTTAATTCCTAAGCAAATATTAATAATAAAAAAATCCATGCCACATCATGAGCTGTTATTGTCAACAAATAAGTCATGGAACTAGCACAAAAAGTACCATGATGTGGTGATATAAATAAAAAATGGTTCACGAATTTTAAAATAATTTCAGAGTACAAGCTGATTGAATTGCTCATGCATTAACCTTCATAAGCTGTAAGCACCACAGACAGTCGAAATTCAATGAACCAAAGTCAGCAGGAGACTTTGATACGCTTAGTAAAAATCTGCAAGATTTTCATAGATCTTCTCAAATAAAAAAATTGCAATTTAATCATAAAAAAGTATTCAAATTAAGAAAAGTGGTTGAAAGTGACAAATAAAAGTAAAATAAAAATTGTCATAAAATAAAAGAAATACAAATACTGCAGGGGCTTCAAAAGAAGCAACTACTCTGATCTGAACAGGGGACTACAATAAATAAATACAAAAGTGACTGGCTTTGGTTTTATTCTTAAGGAGTATAAAAAGGGGGGGGGGGAACAAAGGCCCTTCCAAGATTTTCACTTTCATTTATCAATACATATTGCACAAGTGATAAAATAAATAAATAAAAAAAAAACAAACAGACCAAAATCTAGTAAAAATTCAGAACTTCTAATGTGCTTTCAATACTGTGCAATCAGTGAAAAAAGAATACATGTCCTAGTTTCAACAATTAATACACAAAATGAAAAAAAATAACTTTCCTGAAAATACAAGGTTACAAAGTTTGATTTGGCTTTTCAATATTGATCTTTCTAAATCACAAAAAGAACAATACATCACCTTAGCGAAAACCGTACATAGCTTTTATTGAGCAAAGTTCATTAATATCTCTTTGGATGAGTAGATTTGATGCTGTGGCAAGGAGAGATTTTGATTCAATAAACAACAAAACAGAACAATGAAAGCAATGAAACATAAGCTCCAGAATAAGAAAAAATAATCACTCTAGTAAGACAGAGATTCAAATTGAGAGTGAGCGTTATCTGCTTCTGTCAAAATTTAAACACATACTAGCAGTCAGCAATTTTGTTCGTTTTTTATCTAATTTCTTTTTTTTTTTGCAAAACTCTCAATAATTTTAAAAGCAATTGTAGTATAGAGTTATGAATGAGAGGACTTTCCACATAGGGCCCTATGCCAAAAAAACAAAAAACCAAAAAAAAAAAAATCCAGAGCTGATAGCATTGCATATAATGTATCTAACATACCCTACCAAAATTAAGTAAAGAAATCCAGATGAAAACTGAAGGAAAGGAAAAGAAAACCAGAAAGCTATTGCCAGATTTTCAACCGAAACACTATTAAAATTTTGATTATGCACAGTGAAAATCAATTATCAAATCCTCAGAAAATAAGTAACCTTTTTGGTTTATGCAAGACAAATTTGAAGGAGATACTTACTTCTCTGACTTTCAGTGATCCATGTTCATACATCATGACTTTGCTGTCATGTGAACCAAAACTGAAACCTTATACATTAAGCTGATGAGCCTCATTAGTTTGATTGCCACAATTGTTAAGACGAGTTCTTTGGACAGAAGCTGGGACAATTTTTGGTCTGAAGTTGTAAATCAAAAAGCTAGCTGAAAGTACCACCCATCGAATATGATAGAAATAAAAGCTAAAAATGATCAATATACCTTAGGATCATTTGAAGCATTAGTGAAGTTGCAGTTGAAACTAAGAATTGATCAGAATAGGGCATGGATTGCTATAAGAAAGTTATGGGCTTCCAAATTGTCATGACCATGTGAAATACAATTTTAAGACTTGTTTCAATTGCCTGATCTTTTGATAAACATAAAATAGCACCGATAAGCCTTTCAACTGAAGTAAAGAAGGTTGGTCTAGAAAAATTGTTGACCAAGCAATTTTCAAATACAATACAACTAAGATTTTGTTTCTATGAACTACAGTGGAGCAAAGATTCCTCAAATTCATTGGGGGATTTTTAAAGGTTTGAAGAAACTGTGTTCGAACAAATCTATTTTAGCCCTCGGACCCTGGATTTGTGTTTTTGGGAATATTTTGAAGTAAGCTAACAACGTATAGAGGCTTTGTGTTATATTGACTACTTCTGTATAAATAGGCTAGGTTATAGTAAGATGGGGCGGGAAAAGGGGTGTCTCTCTCCCTGGCAACTATGGATAAATGGCTAGGCTAACTGTCCACAAATTGTTTCTACACAGTGAAATAGAGGGTTAAGGCGTCCTTGTCTGAAGATACCAACAGCTGTGTTGAGCACTTGATTGAAATTTAAGATCTGGGAATGTGATGAAAGTCACGGTCTGTCAAATTTTTTATGAGAACATTTTTTTCTCTAATTTTGGGTGGATTGTTCGAAGAAAACGTGTTATAACTTCGAACTAGTTCGAAGAAAAGGAATAAGAAGGGAAGAAAGTGAGAATCAGAAGAGGAAAACCTTTGAGTTTGACGACTTCGTGATTTCAATGGATCCAGGTTCGACCATAGCCCGTTCTACTGTATAAAGAATACCTATCAAGCTTTTTGTTCAAAAAGAAAATATGTAAAAATTTAAAAAATTAAAAATAAAATCATCTCACAACGGTTTTCACTTTATAGTTAAAGCTCAAGCTTTGACACTATTTGCAACAAAAAGAATTATGTTTACCAAAAATTATAAAAGTGTACACAGAATTAAAGCTTCTTTTGGTGGAATTGTAATGATAAGTTTGATACAACTAATAAACATCAATTAAAACATTAAAATATTTTTTCCACAAGAGAATCAGCATAGAAACAAACACGCAGACAATATTATATGGAGATTTTCTGAGCGGCTCATGACAAGACTCTAAAGTGCCAATCCTTGATAGCTTGCTTTAAAATTCGATAGTTCTGTTAACTTCAACAGTATTCAATATTAAGATGAAAATCGTCACATACTATGAACCCCTCTCATTCCAAACAGGTTGATGAATATAAAAAGGCTTGATAAATACTTCCAAAAGAAGAAAAAAAAACAACTACAAAAACATGCACTTATTTTTCGATACAGAGTGGGACAAATATTATTACACATTGATTTGCCTGTCATCAATAGATCAGTACAATGGAAACTCTGCAATGTAGAGAACACACTTAAGGCATCAATTCGATACTTTGTTCCACTCTATGTGTTTCATGAGAATTAAAAAAAAAGCAAAACATTCTGAATTTTTTTGCAAGATAGGTGAACAAAAATAACAGGAAAACACTGTCAACATCAATATTGATATTAAAGTAATTGTATTCTGGACATTTTCAGGTGATCTAATCCAGAGAATTATGAGATGAAATGAAGGTGATATCTTACAAAAAGAGAGAAAAAAAAACTCATCTATTTTTGCTTTGAATTAAAAAAAAAACCTAGAATATTGTGATAAAACTATGTAATACTGCAGATAAATAAATCATTTATTAAAAAGTTTATTAGCTGTTTGAAAATAAAAAGAAAATGTAGAATTAGGTGCTAGATAAATCTTTCAAATTAACCCAAATTTAGGGGAACAAAAATAAAAGCCAACCTGTGAGACAATTGAAGTTTCGAAGCAGCTTAGAATGAGAATTCAAATCAACGTCAAAACTCTTCGACAAAACAAACAAAAACATTAACAAAAACCTTCTATTTAAGGAAAATGAGTCAAAACATAAAACCTTTTCTAGGTTTAAAGATTAACAACATATGATAAGATATAACAAATGTAACACTAAATCATTGACGATTCCTTCTGTGCTTCAATGATGATATTTTTTCATCTATGTTTGCAACAGGAAAATCACCTACACATTTTTTTGGCTTATGAAAAACAAGTCAGTGAAAGCCGAGAATAGCTACTCTCTTCCAGTCTTTTCAGGTGCTGTTGACCTCAATAGTTCAGATAAAGGACAGATGTTCAAGCTTGTTCACTAATAATAGATGTTCCATACCCAAACCCTTTGGGTCCAAAGTTTTTACTGTAGCAAGCTGCATTGAGAGTAAAAAGAAAATTAAAAAATCAAAATATGATAACATGGGTGCAAGCTGATTAGAGTTGATTGGCCTGCAGGAGCCAGCCAAAATTTTGTTTGACCTGAACAATCTTAAAGGAAAGCAAAATCAAAGCAGTTTTTTCCCTTCTTAACTTTGAAATCTAAAAATCTAATTAATGTGATGATAAAAGAATTCTTAATGATGTATATATATATATATATATATATATACAGAGAGAGAGAGAGAGAGAGAGAGAGAGAGAGAGAGAGAGAGAGAGAGAGAGAGAGAGAGAGAGAGAGAGAGAGAGAGAGAGAGAGAGAGAGAGAGAGATTGAGAGAGAGAGAGAGAGAGAGAGAGAGAGAGAGAGAGAGAGAGAGAGAGAGAGAGAGAGAGAGAGAGAGAGAGAGAGAGAGAGAGAGAGAGAGAGAGAGAGAGAGAGAGAGAGAGAGAGAGGGAGAGAGAGAGAGAGAGAGAGAGAGAGAGAGAGAGAGAGAGAGAGAGAGAGAGAGAGAGAGAGAGAGAGAGAGAGAGAGAGAGAGAGAGAGAGAGAGAGAGAGAGAGAGAGAGAGAGAGAGAGAGAGAGAGAGAGAGAGAGAGAGAGAGAGAGAGAGAGAGAGAGAGAGAGAGAGAGAGAGAGAGAGAGAGAGAGAGAGAGAGAGAGAGAGAGAGAGAGAGAGAGAGAGAGAGAGAGAGAGAGAGAGAGAGAGAGAGAGAGAGAGAGAGAGAGAGAGAGAGAGAGAGAGAGAGAGAGAGAGAGAGAGAGAGAGAGAGAGAGAGAGAGAGAGAGAGAGAGAGAGAGAGAGAGAGAGAGAGAGAGAGAGAGAGAGAGAGAGAGAGAGAGAGAGAGAGAGAGAGAGAGAGAGAGAGAGAGAGAGAGAGAGAGAGAGAGAGAGAGAGAGAGAGAGAGAGAGAGAGAGAGAGAGAGAGAGAGAGAGAGAGAGAGAGAGAGAGAGAGAGAGAGAGAGAGAGAGAGAGAGAGAGAGATGATGAAAGATGCTGTTTTGTCGTTAATGATGTCCCACAGAAAGAGTGGTGTTTCAGTTGGAATATCTAAATTTGAATTAGAGATTGATTTTGGCAGTCTGCTGGTCTTATTTCCATTTTTGATGTGAAAAAGAAAATAGTTTAAATTAAAAAAAAAATGGTCACAAAGGTCTACGGACTAGCCTCAATTTGATGGCAACAGCCCGCTATCTTGCATTCATGTGATTATAAGTGAAATGTAAAAAGAGTTATAATTAAGTTGACAATGACAATTTTTATTTTACCCTAAAAAAGGTAAAAGTGTTTACAGCAATTACCATATCTTGAAATGAAATAAATGAAACATTCTGATGCTTTTTGCATTTAAATAATTAAAAAGGTGGAATTTCATTTGATGAAAAATGTCAAAGTGTGACTATCACCCAATGTTCATCAAACCTATCTATAAAACTGCTGCCAAGAACTCTACAGGTAAGAACTTCAGTTCTGCAATTCAAGTATTTTCATTACCAGAGTTAATATCAATTTTACTTTTACAATCTTGATTGATCCAATAAACTCTCTTTTTTTCTTTTTCTTTTTCCCTTTAAGAGTCCTGTTTTTAATACTATCTGCTATAAAAGTTCTGAAACTAGTGGAACTATTCTTTCATAATTTTCCCTACTGCAACTGCTACAACCATGATTGCTAGTATCAACTCTACAAGCACGGTATAAATGGTAGGCATATCTACACTATTCTGGTATTTCAAATGATCTCTGTCCCTTTCTAATTCATTTTTTTTCAATTTGCTTTTGACAAAATATTTACATTTGCAATAGATTTGGCCATCATGTTCTGTCATTGTTGTTGAATCAAGGTTCTTGTTGCAGTTGGTGCATTTAAAGCATGCCTTGTGGAACACCTGCAAAAAAAAAAAAAGAGATCATCAGATACATGCAATATTGAAAATTTTTAAGCAAATGTCAACTCGAAATTATTTGGTGACTGAGACCAGCCAACACTCCACCTAAACAGCCTGGCATGTGTCATATACAATACATAGCCTTACAATTCATAAATTAAACTTTTTAAACCTATGGTGCAAAAGATCGCAAAAAATCCATTGCACCTTATATATTTACACATCTATTACCCATCGCACTGATTGATTTATTCATTTATTAATCCCTCACACCTGATTTATTTATCTATTTATCAAACAATCGTAACTGTGATAATTCATTACTATTTATTTTCACACCATCTTGAACTTGATGAATACCATAAGAAAGTAATGACCTGTAAACTCTCAACACGAGCATTTTACAATCTGAGTGTTACAAATATGGGAGTATTATTACACACCAAGTACTGTTTACTAGTATAATTATTATTACTTTAACTAATACACAAGTTAAGAGAGCAAAACTCCTGGCTCTGTTTTAATCTGGTCATTGTCCGAGGTCAAGCTACGTAACGGGACACAGGTAACACTCAGCAGCCCAGCTAAAGCATTGTGGCTGGGACACCGTGCTTTAGCTCAATATTATCTAACATTCTCAACCATGACTTTAGGCAGCCTAGTCTAAGCTCTAACTTTGATAAAAATTTAGCTAAAGATTTAATTATAGATTAAATATCACTAAAGTAGTGTAATAAAAAAAAAAAAAAATTTGGTCCTTATTTTTTCATTCATATCTAAGAACATTTTTAAATGAAATACACCAACTTTTCTATCACTCTGATCATCTCTTGTTCAGCACAAAAGTTTTTTTCAGGTGTATGCATTAAAAAGCATTAAAAAATGGAACTTAAATATGTACATAGGCAACAATTACAATTACATGCAAAGAACACAAAAAACAAAGTCCTGTTAAATACTAAAACAAAATGTGGATTTACTAACCTTGCCGTAACCACTGACTCTCTCTGCAAAGAAGACAACTTTACGACAACGATTACATCGTTCCCGGTCATCAGTCCAGTCTCCATTTCCATCATCATCAGCGCCGCCCTCACATAGGGGTGCAGTGTGAGCCTGGGCAGTTGCTGGGATGTGACTGAAATGTGAATCAAGAAAAAAGAACAAACATATTTCATTTTCATTGCTTGAGAGGCTATTTTGTGGAGAAAAAAAAAAAAGAATGTCCGACCTCACCTAACTTGGGATTTGCTGAAAAAAAAGCAGGACTCGAGAAATATGGCCAACATCACTCATACTACAAACAAATTGACTGATATAAGGCACCAACTTGAAATGAGAAGACTGGAATTTTAAAACTTTTGCAATTTAGTGAGTGAAAAGAGAAAGCTACTATGTGCCATTGATATCAGAATAAAATTTTTATAGAAGAAAACAGAGGAAAACAGACATTTTTCTGATTTTACTTTTCTTTTTGTTTTTACTTGAATTAACAGCAGCCTTTTAAATCTTTCTCAGGATCTGAGCTACATGTTAGAAGCTGTTTTGAAAACACAGCATGTGAAAGCTGATTTTCCCTCTAATTCTTATAAAAATCTTATAAACCCCCAAACCATTTTTCCCACAGACTTATGCTATGTTTACTATATGAAAAGAAAGAACAATGCATTCCATTTTTGAATGCAAGAATTTATAAAAAAAAATATAAACACACAGCTCATTTGTAAAAATATAAAACCACAACCAATTCAGCCTCCAAATTTTTCACCATGTGGGTCACCCCACTGCTGCAGACACCCACATCATGGTCACCAGCACTGCTGCAGACTCTAGAAATTTCACCATTATCTCATCTCTCTCCACCACTCATGCCGTTGATTCCAACACCTCTCTAACAGCAGCCTGCATCTTCATAGAGATGATGAAATATTGCAATTCTCATATTTAAATTTATCTTGAGCATGAGCTCTATGTCTTCATCATATTTTGGTATCAATGTTTTTGTCTTTATTTACGCTGGAAGATGGAATTATTAGAAAAATATGCCAACATTAGCAAAAATTTGTAATATGTATAAAAAAATTAAGGCATTAAATAAAAATAAAAAAAAACTTGCAGTTACTTGAAAAAGTACCCTTGGTATCCAATAGTAATACCTTAGTTAAAAGTGATGCTTATTACCTATATATTTCTAAATATAAGTTTTATATATTCTATTTACACTACAAAAATAAATAGATAAGACTCTAAAAGGCCAATCAGAAAAATATCAGGTTTTGTAAAAGACTTGAAGAAATAAAAAAAAAAACAAAAAAAAAAAAAAAACTATGGATATTTGTGCTTCAAGCAACAACCAATTGGTTTGTGTATGACAACAAAAATTATGATGCATGATATCATAAAATTCCCATCGTTTATTTTATCAGCATTTTTTCACTATTTCGATTTTAGGATTTCAGGCAATCTAAACATATTAGAAACTTAAGCCTTTAAGTTTAAAGTAAGTGCGGAAAAAATGACTAGAATATTGTTGTTGCTCATAGAAATAACTGACAGCCTGTATTTCACATTAATTCTAATCATATCTTTTTTTGTTCTATTCTATATAAGACTTCACCTTGTGGGAATCTCATCCAGCTTGCCAGTATCCATGGATAATCCACCAGCGCCTCCAGCATATCCATATCCCTTAGGGCCAAAGTTCTTTCCGTAGCAGGCTATAGATATAAAATAGAATTGTGTATTTAATAAAAAAATGCTATTGGAAGCTTTTCGTCAATCCTGATTAAAAAAAATATTGTCCAATATGCAGATATGTAATAAATGCCTAGTACTTAGTCCATGATTGAAATTGTAAGTCTTCTTCATTAGGGCTGGAAAGAGAACAGAAAGCAAAACAAGAATTTAAAATAAAAAAGACCCAGCTTATATGCATCACACCCTTGAAAGACTGGCAAATCTTTCTACACCCCACCAGTAGCTCCCTTTCTATTCCGTCTGCACACAAGTATGTATTGACAGATATTTGAATGGTATCAATTTATAGAGTCAATTCAGGCCTACATTGTGTATTAGAACAAACGTGAACATACTGGAAGTCAGCAATCAATTAAGAACGTTTTCTTTTTTTGTTTTCAAACAAAATGCAATACACAATGTCATCATCTCACTTTAGATTTATTGCTTGCTACATCAAACAAACTTACACTTGCAGTAAATCTCATCCTCCCTCAAGGACAGCCGATTGGAGTCCAGACTCACTGCACATGTGTTGCAACGAAAACAGCTCTTGTGGAAATACTGGCCAAATAAACACAAAATCATACAACCGTTATCCGTTGAACTCAGGTCAAAAGTTCTCTTGAGCAGTGACTGACACTAAAGGATTTGAAGACCCAAAATTATCCTTCACCGAGTCCAAAACACTTTATACAATGCTGATATTCACATAGTGCTCTTCTATAACCATTAATATAACAAAACAATGCATAAAATTTAAAGTTTCTTTTATTTTCAGACAAGAAAAAATATATCATATTTACCTCCAAATTTGAATTTCTTGCATTTCACTCACTATGATTGAATGAGAAACATGTGAAATAGTAAAACCCAATAAACATTGCTTACAATCGTTTTTATTTCTGCTTTTTATATAATCCCCATTTATTGCTACATCTTAAATGAAAAAGTGAAAAAACATTTAGCAAGAAAACTAAGAGTTATGGAGCCTTAAATATACATCTTATAAAATACAACTGAAAAAAAAAATACTAGACATAACTTGAAAATAACCAAAACCCAACAACAAATAAATAATTTCCACCATTTGGGTTGCAAGATTCCTACATTTGGCTACTTGATCTACAATATAAAAAAAAAATTGACTTCTAAAGTATTCACCCATAAGTCAGAGTATAAAATTCATACCTTGCTGCCTCCTGCTATTCTCTCTGCCATGTAGACCACCTTACTACAGCGTTGACACAGATCTGCCCCGGCTGGTGCACTAGACAGACTGCCCACACAGACACGTAACATAAAATAATTAAGTGCTGCACATTACGAAAATTTTAAAAATTGTCACATTAGACATTGAGGAGGAAACAATCATAACGACAAATTATACTTCACACATTTCCTGCACAAAAATTTAAGACAGTCCTAGGCTTTGGAACTATTCTGCAAAGGAGTTCATATGCTCCTCTGGATTATTTTCTTTACAGATGTTACCTATGACCATAAGAAATAAGACAATAAGACTATAAATTGATATTGCTTAGGCTCATGTAAGTTCTTAAGCTCATCAACTTAATTGGTCAATAAAAAACTGCTAAAGCCTGTCCCATACAGGGTTTAGCTGAAATAATTCCACACTTGTTTACCAAATATCACTACAGTGTGATTTGAGCACGCCTCTGGCGAGGAAATGAATTTATTACACAACCATCTGAGTTCCACTTCAACATGTTTCAGTACTTTGGCATAATGGTGAGGCCTTTAAAGCTTTAATATAGGGCCATGATAACAAATATTTCTATCTGAGCATTCGGACAGTCATCAAAAATGTGCAAGCAATTTTTTTAAAAACATTTTTTCAATGTTGGAATTTCAATTAAAGAGCAGTAATCTAAAATACTCAATTCTTTAGGATTCAGAATGAAAATGTATCTTAAACTCCACTCTATTTCAACAGTTTGTGAGACAGATAAAAGTAAATATTAGAGAAACAAAAAGGATTTCGAATTGACAATTAGTCATAATCATTTTGAAATTTGAAGTTGTATAAATTTCCATCGGTGCTTTGCAGGGTGTGTCAGGGTTGTTAATTTTTTTCTTAACCTACACCGATGAGGCAACCTTCCTCCTGAGCTAAGAAGTAATTCAGTTATGTCTTGTGCTCAGTCTCAGGGGTTAAAAAGGGAACAGTTCCATTATAAATGCTGGAGCCTTAGAGTTCCTAGATTGAGTTCAAGTAGGTGCTTGATAAGTTGATTGCTTTATAATATGAGATTCCTTTCTTTCGATAAAATACCTAAGAATCATAATGAAACACAACCTTTTTTTTAACAAAGTAGTAGTGTAATGGGCTATGAGATTACATTGTACTCATACATCTTGATATCAAATATCAGCTTCAAAACAACAAATGAAAGCTCTTTTAGGAAAAGACAAGTCAAATGCCACTTTGGTTGAGGAGATAAAAGTGACACAGCATAACATGCAAGAGAAAATTAAATCCAGCAAAAAATCATACAGTATAGTGCATAGGACATGTCATGGGAGATAAGACACAGTGTATGAAAAGGGCTGTTGGAGTCACACTGTAACTTTTATACGAAAAAAAAAAAGGAACAAACTTTGCTTTCTATTTTTGCAAATTCCAATCTAACATGGGCATAGGTATGATTCACTGACAATGATGGCACAAAACTTGCTTACACCATCGGTTGGCCTGAGTCCGCTTGCATTGACATAGCAGCGCTGTTGATGCCAAAGTTTTTTCGGTAGCATCCATTACAGAAGATATCATTGTCATGGTCATTGCAGTTTGCGCTGTCCAGCTGTTTGTCACAATCAGCTGCATAAAGAAACAACAACAAATAATTTTAAATACAACAAAAAGGCTCATTTTATTTAGCTGGGACTTACGCAAATTCAATCTCCTGCAACATAAAACAACAAAAAAAAAACCTACAAAAACTTAAGTTAACACGTACATGTATCACCAAAAAGATATAAAAAAATATACCATACATCCCCTGCATCTCAGTCACATAAAAAACTAACTATGAATCAGATGTTATTTGTTCACTCCCTTAGATTGTTACTATATATCTATCACTTTAATTTATAAATCACATTTTAATAAGTGTGTGATTATAATCATTTTCAGATTATTTTGTTTTTACAGTTATAAAGATGTGTTCTGCACCACAGTAAAGATCAATTTTGACACCAAAATCCAACTACATATATATTACAATATATTGGATTGACATGTTATGTTCAATTGAAATTATATATGACTTGAAGGTTGAAGTGATGGATTTTTTCCCCCCTCAGTTTGAAGTTAGTGTAATAAGCAATGAATGAAAAGAGAACAAAAGGAGAGGCTATTTAATCTAGTTGATTCTTAATTTTTTCTTCAACAGCGAAAGAATTTTTTATCCACATAACTCTTTAAAATGTGTGTGCGTGTGTGTGTGTGCGTGCGCGCACGTGCGTGTGTGTGTGTATATATATATATATATATGTAATCTTTATGACCTAGAGAGAAAATTCAGAGTATGATTTGAATCAAAAAAAAGGTTTGTAAAATTCTATGCCCACAAAGATGTTCATCTCAGAACTAAAATTAGAATCTAAAATTTGGAAACTGCCCATTTATAGAAAGATGAATCCTCAATAACATTCCAAAAGCTATTTACAGCATTGAATGAAGGCTGCTTCATAGCACTATAAGCTGTTATCTTAGATAGAATGAAAACAATATTTACAGAAAGAGTATACAATCCTGCCCAACAGATGAAATCAGATTCTAACATCATTAAAAGTAAAACTTACAGCATTTGAGACACAGCTTGTGATATTTCTGCCCCATGGCCCTGACCTCCTCAGCAAAATAAACATTTTGATTGCAGCGAGGACATTTCTCTGCTCCTCCCAAAACTGGTGGCATCTTGCACTTTAATTCCCAGGCTATATAAATAACCCAATCCTGAAAGTTAAAAATCATAACAATTATTTACAAATCGTTTGAATGGTCTCATTGGATTTATGATCAAATTCAAAGCTGTAAAGGCAACACTTTGCATAGAGCAGCTCAAATGGGGGGAATAACCTGTCTTTTAAGCTCTATGCCCAGGGAAATGGACCTCAATTATTTACTCTCCTCCCACATCTGAATGGCCTTTAAACACTCAGCATTATAAGGTGATCTCACTCTTGTTGTAATTATAAGGACTTTCAAAAAATTTGGGAATCACATATCTGCTCTGCCTCAGTTCTGAACCTGTCTTCCCCATCCCTGACTGCAAGGCTGAGAAGAAGCGGCTTGATTAAGGTAAGGCCTTCAGAAGTACACTGAATAGACCCATAAGTTTGTACTGCTAGTCTAGATATAATAAGGTATTGTTGCATTCTTACACCCTCCTCTCAGAACTCTCAAGGGGCATTCAATGCTGCTGTAAGAAAAATATGTATGGGTTTTGCTTTGATAAGAACAAATGTGACAAATCTTTAACAAAAAAAAAAAAATCACCTACTACTACATGAATTTGCAATATTCGAGTTGCTTTGTAGTTTATTAAAGGACAAGATCTTAAGGTAAGGAATTCCAGTTAGTTACGTTAGTTTAGTACATCAAAGTATGTTATAGGATGTATATGATGCCATAGTTTTCTTTTTGGTAATTGGTTATTGAAAATGATTTGCACTTACTTGAGGCATACAAAATCCAAGCCCAATCTTCTATGACCCGATGAAATGAAGCCCTCTTTTATATGACAGAAGTCCTTCTGGGCTAATATCTAGATCTCATATCCATACACGCCTTATTAAATCAAATATCTAAGATTTTGTATAAGTACATATATATATATATATCTGTATATATATATATATATATATATATATATATATATATATATATATATATATATATATATATATATATATACTAATTGTGACTGGAATCTAAATAAAATAAAGTTTTTTATATATTATTTTGGGGTATAAGTCTATCTGCATTAGTTTTAACCCTATTTATAACTGACCACTATTTAAATATCATTGATTTCTTTCTTTCTCTTGCTTCTAAATTAAATGTATCTCGACATACAGATACATTGACAAAAGTGCTTGAATCTAATTTCTGAAAATGTGAAAAATAGACATCCTTTAATCGAGCAAGTGAACTCAAAACTCTGACACTGAAGTCAGTTCAGTGCAAATTCCAACGGCCCTCTGGGAAACCCAAATCTATTTCAGTCAGAAGTAAAAACGGAGCTTCAAAGGAGTGAGTTATTTTGGATTTTTTTAAAACTGTAAACCTATATATTTCAGCTGAAATTTTCTTTTTTTTTTTGGACTTTTAGTTTTAATTATAGAACCATAATTGAAAATATATTGATTCAGAATAACATTAAACCTCACATGGCTAATGTTACTGTTATTGTATACCCCTCTGGATCTATTTTAATCTCAACTGAAACAGACTGGTGTAACTCTGGATACAAATTGAGTCCAGATTTAGCATCGATTCTGATTAATATGATTTGAGTCTTTCATTATTTACTTTCATTGCTCTCCTCAATGTGTGTGAATTGCTGGAATAAAAATTAAGATCTTGGATAAATTTATTTGGTTCCAATTAGAAGCTTTGATTGAAACTATTCTCTCTAAATAAATTTGTTTTTCTTGCTGTGTATCTGATATTGTGGATCAATCTCTTTTTTTTCTTTTTTCTTTTTTACAATATTTAAATGAAATATTATATATATTATTTTTGGTGGGGAAGTAGGTCCGACAGGTTCTTTCTATTTTCTCCTTGACAAATGTTCGATAGGGTTGAAAGATATCGGAGCTGTTACGTAACAGCCAGTCATCACGAATATTGTTATATGTTCATCTAACTTACATGGTCAGCCAACACCTATGATATTGGGATCAAAGGTCAAAGGTCGATCGACTCTAGTGCCTGACCGCTTGTCTTGGTAACACTACTGACCGACAGTTTATCTAGGTCAGTGGCCAAGGTAGATGAGTGCTGCATGAGTGGCTTGGCATTTTTTAGAAATTTATGCCTAAAGTTCTAAACCGAGGAGGGACTCAAGATGGCAACCAGGCCAGCACAGGTCAAGTTTTTTGGCAGTGCTGTGATACACACGCTGTAACATATGGCACACATCTTGCTGGCTTGTGGGGCCTGTCCCGGTCTGCTATTGCAAATGGGAATAGACTGTCCTAACAAGTGATGACTGGCTGTCACAGGCTGTCCGTTACATGACCGCCCTGGTGTGCTCTCAGCCTTATAATAACATCAAAACAGACAATAACTGGAGTTTGCCAGAGCTGACTTGCACAAAAGTTTATGTATTTACAAACCTTCAGTTTATTATACATTTTAATATGTGTTCAAAGATACATCCTTAAGAAATGCATTCATAAAATGAGAGACCCAAAAATATCTAAAAAGTAACACTCTATTATGGTTCCACTGTCTGTTACAAAAAAGGTGTAATTTCTGTGTGCTCCAAAGATAATTTTAGTCACTAAAGATCTAGATTTAACAGTATTTTTGCACTTATCGACCCAACTTCCCTTAAGCTTTAAAATTGTATCTTGCTTAATGAATTTGATACGATGAACACAAACGTGAAGATTTTATTTGCACCAATAAATACTTTTCAAGATATATTTTGTGTTGCTCTGTTTCCTGATGCTTGTCCCTAGTTCTGTATACCATTCCTGATGCTTGTCCCTAGTTCTGTATACCAAACTGCTTAGTGCTTTTGCCTGCTTTACTTGTTGACACGGGCAGCTAGCCTATTCTCATCGCAGTCCCAGCGCATGTGCACAATTCCGAAAACAGGGACTGCTTTCTGATTCCGAAATGAGGACATCGTTCTTGATTTGGGGAAGGGGGGTCTCATTTATCATAATTAATTCCATTTAAATGTTATGTAAATGCATTAATCTGGCCAAAAGAAACACTAAATAAAAACAGGAATAATTCTCTAGGCTACAAGAGCTGGGCCGATATCTGCAAATTTACCGATTTAGCTGTGTTTACACTTATTTGAAAGTGTTTCTAAAAGCAAAATTCATCATAGCAAATTAAGAACAAATGTGATCAAGATCATGGAAGCATGTTTTTTTTCTTCCACTTGTGGAGCTATTTCTAGATTCATATGGAAGATCACGTTGAGTTATTTTGAATTCGACTAGAGTATGCTGGTACCACAAAAGCCTTAATGGTTTCTTTTACTCAGTTCAGCAAAACATAGATTGGAAAAAAAAATATCTATAAAATTTTATTTCCTTAAATGTAGATCTAGATCTAGACTCTACTTCACTGTGCGGGTCTTTTCTGAACTGAGAGGATTTTTTTTACCTGCTGAGATTCACTTTGTTACTGTTAGATTGAAAAGCAGCTTAAAATATTCTTAAGTATCCAGATCTACTATAAAGTCTCTATAAACCTCGTCCAAGATCCCGATCTAGAGACAGTAGAATAGAATCACTGATTTTGGTGTGCAGGGACAGAGTGAAGTCCGCTGCTGCTTTGACTTCGCAATGTCACTTGCATATTCGCCAGCAAATCCCTGACGATTCAGTGTATAGATCTAAATCTATGCGTCTATGAGCCACGGGCGAGGCAACATGTAAGTCAACAGACGCATCGATCGATTTATGATAAGCATTGGCTGAGAATTCTACACGCCGACTTTGGTAATTAGAAGTAACTTTGAATATTTCACTTACTCACGGAGCTATGAGGAAATTCTGTTAACGTTATCTCACTTATCCGTGTCTAACCCAAATCAAAACAAAATGTTATAGACGAAACATATGCCAGATAATTCCGAACCTATAACTAACATTACTGAACCTTCTTTTCCTAATAATATCCTATTTTAGGCGAAATCTTTGAAATCAATGATATATTGTCAAAACCGAATTTATATATTCATGATTGTTTAAAAAAATCTTATTGCAATAAATAATGCATTAATTTAATTTTGACAAGCAAAAGCCAAACTGGTTAAAAAAAAAATAAACTCCCTGAAAGCCAGTCGAGTGTGTTGCTCAAAATTGATTTCACGCCCGACACAGTCAAACAGTTGGTTTCCTTGGTTTCCAAGATTGGGGTGTGGCAGTCTCTATCAAGGTGTGGCCAGAAGCGAAGAACGCTGTTCATTGCCTGCAAAGTATTCCCCACTTTAATGGTATAAAAAGCTACTACCACGAATTTCTAGTCGTTTTCCATCGTATAGAGATAGATAGATAGATAGATAGATAGATAGATAGCTAGAGAGAGAGAGAGAGAGAGAGAGAGAGAGAGAGAGAGAGAGAGAGAGAGAGAGAGAGAGAGAGAGAGAGAGAGAGAGAGAGAGAGAGAGAGAGCGACAGAGAGAGAGCAGCGAAATAAGTTTGTGATTAGTTTTTCTATACAAGAGAGACAGAGGGACAGGCCGATACAGACATATCTACACACAGACACACAGAGGCACATAGACACGCAGATTAGTAACGTGGTGTTTTGAGGGGGAAAATCGGGAGAAATGATGGCATGTACAGGTCATATGAATGCATTGCAACATGCTTAGCGTCTTTTGCGTGTTTTACTATTTTGTCGTTTTCGAGCCAACAGCACTCTACTTCGTTCACGTTTCTATCACAGGCCACTTAACCATAATTATTGTACGGTGACTAAATTATTAGACTTTCATTAGACAAGAGAAGCCTCGTTTTAAAAAAATGGCTTTGCAGTAAGAGTGAACTAAATAATAGACTTAGTTAGAGGCTGCTGCACAAAGAGACATTGTTTACACGTACTCGTATGTCACCTCTGAAGTTTTCAATATAAGTTATAACGTATTGTGTTGAGAGCTGAGATAGATTTATCATCCGGTGAAGCCAAAAAAAATTTTTTTTTGAAAATGCAAAGGGTAAAAAGTTTAAAATATGAAACCCAAGGCAAATAGCCCAAAAATTTTTTGATTTTGAAATAATTATCACCGGGAGGCAAGTCAATATAATGGAACTTATCATTTTGGCCAAGACTCATTCCCCATTAAAACATAAAAAAAAAATGACAACGCTATTGCTTTCAACAACCGTTCCCAATATTAGAGAAACGAAAAGTAATTTTTACAGTCTAGCTGTCAGCGACCATCGTAAGTAAGTTTTTTTCATATATATATATATATGAAAAAAAAATTTAAATGCAAGTGCCCAGATTGTAAACAATTGTTGTTTTCTTAAAGTTTTATTTTTCAATATGGTGACAGTAGGCCTACAAGCAATATTACCTTATCATTTAACCTTCTGTTTAAAGATTGGGGTATCGTTCAGTAAGAGTCAACTCTAGAAAATAATTGTGGGTGACAAAATCTCACCACAAAGACATGTGATTCAAAAAAGAAAGCATGAATGCATGGAATTAAACGATAAAAAAGTCATTCAATAATCCAAAAACAACTTTTTAATAGCTTTCCCATTTCATTCTGCTTTAAAGTACTTAATAAACAAACAACGAAACAAATATCTATCATCTTGTTAAAAAAGTGGACAAAATTTCACAGCATGTCAAATCAATCTTGGTAAATTAATATGGTAAACAGACGGTCTGATTTTGATCTCTCTTATCACCGGAAGTGGCCGTCCGATCAGACCACAGGGTACATGGCCATGGAGGCGATACCGCACTGGTTGTTTTTGTTCCTGGCCATCCAGATGTAACCTCTCATCCCCCAGGACTCGCTCCAGCTGTGGAATCAAAATGTTAACACAGCATAATTAATTTCAGAAATTGATTTTGTTTGCTCTTAATGGATTAGCCGGAGAATTAATTGACTAATTACTAAGTGAGTCCCATTGATTGGTTGATAACTTGCCACCTTGCTTAATTGATTAAATGACTGGTTGATTGTTTGATCCATTGATATCCCTATTGATTAATTTATTGTTTTCTATGATAGTTTGGTTGATTGATCTTTTGATTGTTTAATTGATTGATTGACATTGGTAAGTTGATTATATCTTTAAGACCCTCTTGCTTGCCACAATAATAGTTATGTCTAGATTAGTAGTGAGATAAACCAAGTGAATGACAATGGTATAAGAAGCAGCGTTCACCTGATACATTCAGTTTAATTTCTTTTTACTTCTTAAAATATTAGACGTCCCTTAAGTTTCCCTTTAAGTGTTAACCAAGGAAGAACTGAAATATGCTCCACCTCTTCTTATGATTTTGTTGATGTATCTGTTCGTAGTGGACTGTGCTTTTAACAACCTGAGGCAGTGGTGAAAGTACCTGTGATTTTTGTTGTGGTGGTGAAAGTACCTGTGATTTTTGTCGTGGTGGTGAAAGTACCTGTGATTTTTGTTGTGGTGGTGAAAGTACCTGTGATTTTTGTTGTGGTGGTGAAAGTACCTGTGATTTTTGTTGTGATGGTGAAAGTACCTTTGATTTTTTTTGTGGTGGTGAAAGTACCTGTGATTTTTGTTGTGGTGGTGAAAATATCTACAATTTTTGTTGTGATGGTGGAAGTACCCATAATTTTTGTTGTGGTGGTGGAAGTACCTGTGCTTTTTGTTGTGCTCGTGGAAGTACCTATAAATTTTCTTGTTGTGGTGGAAGTACCTTTGATTTTTGTTGTGGTGGTGAAAGTACCTATAATTTTTGTAGTGATGGTGGAAGTACCTATGATTTTTGTTGTGGTGATGGAAGTACCTGTGATTTTTGTTGTGGTCGTGAAAGTACCTATAATTTTTGTTGTGATGGTGGAAGTTTATGGGATGCTTATAAGTTTTATCGTCTCTGCGGTCATTGATATAACTGCCTGTAAGTTGTCGTAATCGTTGTTGTTATTATTGCTGTTGTTGTTTTTGTTGTTGTTGGCTTCTTCGTCGTCATCGTATTTGTTGTTGTAGGTATTGGTCTTTTTTTTAATATTGCAGCTGTAAATAGTGTTCTTACTGTTATTGTTTGGTTGCTGCTGTCATTATTATTATTATTATTATTATTATTATTATTATTATTATTATTATTATTATTATTATTATTATTATTATTATTATTACTGCCTCTTTTTTTAAGCTTTTTAAAGTGACGGCGGTAGCTGTGAGGACTTCCAGTGATTTCATTTATTTAAAACTTTATTATTTTCTATTTCACTAAGAATGCAGATGACACGAACGAATGGGACAAGCTAAGTACCTATTTTTGACAATCCAGTAGTCGAGTCCAGACACAGTATCGTGTCCATACCCCACGACCAACACAGCATGATCGAGCTTGTCATCGGGGCACTCGGGGTGATCGAATACGCCCCCTCCATAGTTGTGAAACAAATCCGCGTTAATTGCCACACTTACTGGGCCAACCTAGGAAATGAACAAACAACAACAACAAAACAACAGAACAATTGAAAAAAGTAGCATAACTTTGAAAGAATGAAATATAATAATAGTTGCAAGATTTTTTATATTATTTTTTAAGTAGTTAGAGTCACACATCTCTAGTTCTTAAAACACAAGATCCCTCCCTCTCGCCCTCACTCACAAAAGAATAAAAAAAAAAGTAACGAACTGTATAAACCTGTTGTTCAGGTTATATCATTCTCTGAATTTATGCTTTTTTATCTTCCATTCTGTCTTTGCAAAGATTTTAATATCCTTTTCAACCATTGATACTATAATTATTTTCTTAATTAGGTTGAACTGCAGTACGATTTTCAAGTCTACCCATTTCCGTCAAGAAATATGAAAGAAAAAATGATGAGGATAGTTTCAGAACTAGGTAAACATTCTGCTGTGTCTCCTCAACAAAAAGCTTTTCCCTAGATCTTAGATGCGGCGACTGAGGCGGTTTTTTCAGGATAATTAGAAACAGATTGATGTCATGTTTTTTCAGTGATATTAAAGGTACTAGATTTGACCATATAAATAAGAACAAAGATTCATCAAGAGCAGGGGCAGGGGAGCAAATATCACAGGTCCAGCTAAATTATCCATTGGAGAGCTTCAGGAACTCATCTTTTCAGCTCCGCCAAGCCCAAAGATGGTACATTTGACAGGTAGAAAAAGTTTTGGATCACATTGTTGTGGAGGGGTTTTTCAATCAAACAAACAAACAAGCATACTATTTGTGAACAAGGGCAGAATAAGTCTAACATCTCAGGAAACGATAAATGCTTTGCAACAAATTACGGAACCAAACCGTGCAGATAAAACTAAACTGCTCATTTGCGCGAAATTTTGTAATTCACAATTTTTACAGATACTGATGACAAGAAATAAACTGCTCAGGTCAGTGTTAAAAATAAAAAAAAGTTTCCCTTTAAGTGTCCAGCAAGCAAGAACTGAAATATGCTCCACCTCTTCTTATGAACTTGTTGATGTATCTGTTCGTAGTGGAATGTGCTTTTAACAACCAGAGGCAGTCGTGAAAGTACCAGTGATTTTTGTTATGGTGGTGAAAGTGCCTGTGATTTTTGTTATGGTGGTGAAAGTACCTGTGATTTTTATTATGGTGCTGAAAGTAACTTGATATTTCGGTAATCTATTTAGAGGCAGGCTAGCCAGAATGGTTTTAAAAACTGAGCTGTTTTTTTTTTCTTTTTCCTTTTAGAGAATTTGAGGCCAGAAAATGCAACAAGGCTCTTAGACTTACATTAGCTACGGCTTCTTGCAGCGCCGTCTCATTTTTGCGAGCCACGTACTTCAGTGCTGACATAGTTGCTCCAATACCTTTCTCAGTGAAAAAACAAAGCCCTTCCTATATTAGAAATAAAAAAAAATGAGATAAAACATGGAGGAGAAGTTCGGCGCAGAGGGAGGAGAATCAGAAATGCGTTTCGAAAACAAAAAAATTTGTCACTTGAGGCATGTCTGACTGTGACTTGACTTGAAAAACTTTTTGGTGCTGAAAATACAAAAGAGAAAAATACCTAACGCTATTTTGTTATATTCTAAACTAGAGTGATCAAACTTTTTCTTATAAAGTTTTCTTACTCGTTTCGTAAACTGGCATTGTTTTTTTATAAAAACTTTTTTTGGGGGCGCGTTTTGAAAAGATCGAGCTTATAAATAAAGTGGAAGAAAATTATTCCACAACTCTTTGGAAAAGTTTTAATCCGAATAAGTAATGACCAATTATGGCAAAAACGTTTTTAAAAAATTGCAAAAATTAATTGAAGTGAATTTTGAATATCTATTCTGTCTTTTTAACAAAGATATTAAAAGCAAAAACAATAACTACCTTTGGTATGAATTGCTATATTAGTTTCCTAAATTTACGTGTCAAGTTTCAAGTTTATTGGAAAAAAAAATCAAACAGGAATAAAAAAAAAACAACTATTTTTTTTAATTCTTGGAATTTTTTTCCAATACGGCCGTCATTTGCATCGTTAACTGTTATTGTTAGGGGTGAATTTAAACCTTTTTTAAGTCATTGAATCCATATCAGGATTTTTTTTAAATCCTAAAAGAAAATTATAAAATTAAGGTGTCGGATGTAACTCTCTCTCTCTCTGTGTCTCTCCTACCTCTGTCCCTCTCCCCCTCTGTCTCTTCCCTCCTATCTCTCTTTCTCCCCCCCCTCTCTCTGAACATAAAGACAAAGAGTGAAATTTTCTCATTCCCCCTATCTCGCAGCTGAGCAACGACGGCCTTTAAATTCGTAGCTGTGCACTACAAGATAACATGATAAGCTGGTAGTGGTAGAGTCGTTGAGGCTTGCGAAATCATACCATTTGTTTTCATTCTGATAAGTCTCATGTTGTTGATATCACACGAGGTTAATTAGGAATTACCTGTACGCCCATACTATCTATTAAAATAAAAATTAAACATAGTTTAAAAAAAAAAACCTGTAATCATTGCAAAGGATGATAATTATCATTATCTATGTCACTTGAAAATAATCACATGACATATCTATATCAAATACCATCATGCTGATTAAAAGAATAACATAATTTACATAATCATGCCATACTAGACCCGATATTGAGCGATAATCAGCAATTAGATATTCTTATAGAAATAGGCGTTTGAGGAAATAAAACGAGCAAAGGTCAAAAACAGTTCACAAATTTATTTTTGAAGCGCCACACTGGTTGATGACAGGTGCGGGTTTGTAAGATAAGTTCTATTCTATACAGAGAGGGGTGGCTAAATGCAACGTCAATTTTACTCGACAGACAACGTTGCCTGTGACCAATCCTTATATTTAAACTGTGATTTGCGTCTATAAAACCCATGAGGATTATTAGAACCTAATTGAGAAAAAACACTGTGTAAGGTGCCCCAATAACTGCTGGTTCAGTAAATCTAAGGAGGCCAAGTCACTTTCTCATAGAGACTTAAATGTAATATGGAAAAACAAAAGATTCCACAAGAGATTTATAGTTGATAGTATGTTTCAGCAATCATAACAATTAATATCTTTGGTTTCTACGTCAGCTTTTTTTTTTTTTTTTTGCAGTCTCCTCTTTTACAAGTTACAGGGTACCAATAACTTGAAAATGTGCGTGCACATTATAGGTAGAGATCGACATACTGTATCGCATAGAGAAAAACCCACCTGATTTTAAATTACCATCAATTATGGTTGGGCAGGGTATAACAGAAAGACCACCTTTTTAAAAATAACAATCAATGATAATTGGGCAGGATTAAACAGAAAACCCCACTTGTTTTTATATAACCATCAATGATGGTTGGACAGGATAGAACAGAAAAACCCACCTATTTTTAAATAACCATCATAATGGTTGGGCAGGATAAACAGAAAAACAGGGTGTGTCTTCTGTTCTAATTTACCCGACGAAGGCTTTGTTAACCATGCTGCAAAAAGCCTGGAAAGATAATTCCTTACAGTACCCCGCTGAGTATTAGATTCTTTGGGAAATGAAAACAATATTTAAAAAAAACAACAACCTAACAGAGCATTAAAGTTCAAAGGCTATGTCCAACCTTTGCTCTAGAATATAGGAAATCAGCTCACTGTGTACTTTCCCAATCTATTTAAAAAAAAAAAACGGACGCCCAATTTAAGTCCTTAAATGTGAACAAAATGTGACGAGAGGTGCCCTGTCTTGCCGGAATTCATAGCTGCCCATTTATTCAAATGTGGATGATACTGAGCGTCTAAAAGGTTTGTAAATAGATTGGGCTTTTTACAAATCAAACGGAGATTACCGAAGGGTCGTAAGGATAGCTCTGTTCAGTATCGATTCCTCCGTTGTCGATGATATACTGGTAGGCGTTGTCCATGAACCCGCCGCGACATCCCAGGTTGCCTGAGCGGAAACATTAGGACAAGCAAAGAAACAGTGAGAGTTAGTCCCGAAACAGCCTGGCAAAATTATTGTTTATCCAGTGCTTTTAATAAGTAAAGAGTGGTAAAAAATGATTTTCGGAAAGTGGATGGGTAAATAGTGTCAAAACCCTTTTTGCGTATGTTATTAAATGGTGAAACTGCGTGAAATCCAAAATTGTCTGTAATTTTGTGTGTGTGTGTGAAAAGGGGGGGGGGGGGGGAGGGTTGATCCATCAGCAACAAATCTCCAAGAGCTCCAATTTTTGAGATTGCAATATTCCATGATCTTGAACTTTCCTGTCATGGAATAAAGACCCGGACAAAGATCAGGTCAGTCGCTGACCTAAAACGTTCTTCACCGACAAATACGAGTAAAATTGAACAAAAAGTTAAGTCACATTAGCAGAGCCATTGAGCTCCAGAGAGCAAGAGGACTGTTATTATTATTATTGTTGTTGTTGTTTTTATTTTTATTAGTATGTTGCAGTTATTGTTGTTGTTGTTGTTGTTGTTGTTGTTGTTGTTGTTGTTGTTGTTGTTGTTGTTGTTGTTGTTGTTGTTGTTGTTGTTGTTGTTATTATTATTATTATTATTATTATTATTATTATTATTATTATTATTATTATTATTATTATTATTATTATTATTATGTTTGATAAGATATCTTTAAGATCAAATTTTATGGATTGAATTTGTTCACTCTCAACATTGAAATAAGAACCATTGCTTTTGAATGACTCTAAGTTTCTCCCTACAGACACATGGGCATTGTGTGCTGTAGTCTTGTTCGTGCCATAGACCTCGTTGAATAAAATTAAATTTAAATGTTACCTTTTTTCTTTCTTTCTTCCTTTTTTGATGATTACATATCCATCTTGAAGTCCAAATTATTTCAGTGCCTCAAAAATTGGTCTCCCCCCAAAAAACAAAACAAAGCAATAAAAAAAACAACACCCCCTCCCACAAAAAACAACAACAAAAAAAAAAAAAAAAGAAAAAAAAAAAAGAAAAAGAGAGAGAGAATAAAAAACCTCCCCATGTTATCGAATCGCAACTGCAGCTCACCATAGCGCCTGGTACAGTCTATGAGGTTCGACTCGGAGAGGTTGGCCAACTGTCCTGTAGCCTTGAAGTGCTGACCCTCCAGACCTCCAGTAGTGGAGAAGGCCCAGCATGACCCGCATGGCCCTTGGTCCTTGACATTGGTGACGTAGCCTTTCTCCCGCCAGTCCACGGCCTTTGGAAAGTCTGACGCGGCGGCAGCAGCTCCCATACTGACATCAGATCCTGGTTTCACATGGATAGTGTGGCTTAACATGGTCTCACGGAATTCTTCTGAGGACTAAACGGTACGAGGGTGAAACATCAGTAGATCAATTAAAAAATACATCAAGAAGTAGTAGTAGTAGTAGTAGTAGTAGTAGTAGTAGTAGTAGTAGTAGTAGTAGTAGTAGTAGTAGTCGTCGTCGTCGTCGTCGTCGTCGTCGTCGTCGTCGTAGTAGTAGTAGTAGTAGTAGTAGTAGTAGTAGTAGTAGTAGTAGTAGTAGTAGTAGTAGTAGTAGTAGTAGTAGTAGTAGTAGTAGTAGTAGTAGTAGTAGTAGTAGTAGTAGTAGTAGTAGTAGTAGTAGTAGTAGTAGTAGTAGTAGTAGTAGTAGTAGTAGTAGTAGTAGTAAGAGGAAGGCAATTGAACGCAGAAACTAAATCAAGATCTTCTTCGCTCCCCCTCACTTATCTCTGTTTATGCTCAATCCTTTCTTCACATTCTGCTGCCTTTCTCTCTGTTTATGCTCAATCCTTTCTTCACATTCTGCTGCCTTTCTCTCTGTTTATGCTCAATCCTTTCTTCACATTCTGCTGCCTTTCTCTCTGTTTATGCTCAATCCTTTCTTCACATTCTGCTGCCTCTCTCTCTGTTTATGCTCAATCCTTTCTTCACATTCTGCTGCCTCTCTCTCTGTTTATGCTCAATCCTTTCTTCACATTCTGCTGCCTTTCTCTCTGTTTATGCTCAATCCTTTCTTCACATTCTGCTGCCTCTCTCTCTGTTTATGCTCAATCCTTTCTTCACATTCTGCTGCCTTTCTCTCTGTTTATGCTCAATCCTTTCTTCACATTCTGCTGCCTTTCTCTCTGTTTAAGTTTTTCTCAATTCTCTTTGTATTTCTCAAAGAATCTGTTAAAAAAATCCGAATACCTGCTATATGCTGGGTGACCGCTTTAATAGGTTGTCTACCCTCCGCCTATCGCTCTCTCTCTCGTTCACCACCTCTCTTACTTAATAAAGAGTAAATTCTTGTCACCACTTTCTATTAAAGCTCGCTCTATTTTTCACTCTTGCACATGATCTAAGTGTCACGGCTTAATGTTAGAAAGGTCATGAATTTTCTTTAAAGAAAAACATAATGAGGCAATAAAAAGATATAACTTAATATTCTTGAAAAGAACAGACCATGTCACTATATTTATTTTCCTCCATGTAGAAACTCGTTTTGCCAGAGAGGAACAATTCGTTGTGCTTGTCTATTTCCGCCCGATTTTGTAGCCAGTTAAACTGGCGAATAGCTTCTTCAATTGCTGAAAGATATTTTTTACCGAACTTTTGCTTGAAAACTGCCCATTGCGCCGCATTGCTGGCGGTGCACACTTCAAGCAGACAAAGAGCCGCTAGCAGAGCGGTGATGATGCTAATCCTTGCTTGCATTGTTCTGGTTTAAAAAAAGAAAGAAAGAAATTATGTAGTAAATTCATCTTTCATAAAGAAAGAATGGATCTGAAACAGGATCGGTCTATTCTTCGGTTGTATTATATTTATCCATTATCTGAATCTACAGGAATGCCGCAGTTGTGAGACACACAGTACCAAATTGTATCCGAAAAATGTGCGCGATGAAACCCCTTGATAATCTTTGACAAGGGAATCTGTCAATGAATCCAACTGCGGTAAATTGCGGTTAACATACTTTTGACAAATAATAAAAACAGTAACTGTTAACCTATATTGTAATACCCCAATCTATAGTTTATTGACGCTTTTAATCACTCATCATATCACCATATAATTATTTTATGCACAAACAAATGAACAACTATGAATTCCCTACAATCAAAGCCTTATAATGAGCGGTTAAAGGGACATTATTTTTTTCAAGGATTATAGATTGTAAAAATACACGCTTGCTCGTCTTGCCGAGTATATGCGTTAAAATGTAAATCTGGGTGTCCTCTGAGACTCAGGGAAATTATAGATTGAGTGGCCGCCCTTTAACATGTACATGTGTACTGAAATAAGTGAGCTCGACAAATTTCTACCGCCATTTTTGTACATTTCATTCTCCTTTACGTGAGCTTACAGAATTCATTTACAAAAGAATTCTAGCAGTGGTATCGCACATGGGTAGATATATATATTGGCGTGTTGAGGCTTCAGCAGAATGGACCAGCTGCAGGACAATTCTTTCGATCTCTTCGTTTTATTTCACTGGTCAGGCAATCCTGCCTGTCTTGGTTGGTCCATGAAGATGGCTGTGTTCAAAATCTGATCCTCTCCTACTGGAGCACAAAAACAAGTTAATGAAGCTGTTGGCTTTCTCCTGGTCGGAGCAAATGTTGAGTGCATGAAAATACGTCTGTTCTGTGAATCTACTGTAACTTACGATACCGGACAGTTCAGTTGGTAGAACTTTGGACTGACAATTATACAGAGGACTAGCTTTCGAAACTAACTTGGCTAAGGCTGTTTGGTAGTTGGATCAGAACATCGAACTAAACCAATCTTTAAAATTTGACGTAAGCTTAATAATTTAAAGAGTTAAAGCAACATATTAGGTAGTTATTGCCTCAAGGGCTGTAAAAAGAACCAACACCCCGCCCCGTCCCCCCTTCCCATCTCTTTGCGAGAAAAGTTAAGGCCACAAAAGGCTAATTGTGCGGAGAGAGAGAGAGAGAGAGAGAGAGAGAGAGAGAGAGAGAGAGAGAGAGAGAGAGAGAGAGAGAGAGAGAGAGAGAGAGAGAGAGAGAGAGAGAGAGAGAGAGAGAGAGAGAGAGAGAGAGAGAGAGAGAGAAGGGTGAGACAACAAACAAATCTACAAAAGCAGAATAGAAATAATATAAAAAATGGAAAAAAACCCTGAAAGGTAGATCAAAAGATGAAAATTTTTAAAATCAGATTCTGTACCCAATATGAAATGAGGCGCGCAGTTAATCAACATGATCCAAATCTCACCAATTACAAAATAGTCAGGCCCTGGCTATGCTAAATCTTAGAGTTTTGATTAAACGAGGAAAAAAAAAGCCCAGGCAAAATTACTAGACAAAAATCATGACTTGCCTTAATAAAGTTTGAAATATTTATTTTTACTCTATAATGTCAAGCATGCAAAGGAAAATTCTGTTGTTCTGTGAGTAAAAAAAAGGAAACAAGACTAGTTAAAAAAATCGTTTGCTAATTCTATCATCTTCAAATGTGCAATATTTACTTCAACTCTTAGGTCTGTATAGAATTTTTTAACACCCTGAGCCATTCCCCTAGCTCAGTAATAAACCAAACCAATATTTACTTTAACTCTTAGGTCTCTACAGAATTCTCTAACACCCTGAGCCATTCCCTTAGCTCAGTAATAAACCAAACCAATATTTACTTTAACTCTTAGGTCTCTACAGAATTCTCTAACACCCTGAGCCATTCCCTTAGCTCAGTAATAAACCAAACCAATATTTACTTTAACTCTTAGGTCTCTACAGAACTTTCTAACACCCTGAGCCATTCCCTTAGCTCAGTAATAAACCAAACCAATATTTACTTTAACTCCTAAGTCTCTACAGAATTCTCTAACACCCTGAGCCATTCCCTTAGCTCAGTAATAAACCAAACCAATATTTACTTTAACTCTTAGGTCCCTACAGAATTCTCTAACACCCTGAGCCATTCCCTTAGCTCAGTAATAAACCAAACCAATATTTACTTTAACTCTTAGGTCCCTACAGAATTCTCTAACACCCTGTGCCATTCCCTTAGCTCAGTAATAAACCAAACCAATATTTACTTTAACTCTTAGGTCCCTACAGAATTCTCTAACACCCTGAGCCATTGCCTTAGCTCAGTAATAAACCAAACCAATATTTACTTTAACTCTTAGGTCTCTACAGAACTTTCTTGCACCCTGAGCCATTGCCTTAGCTCAGTAATAAACCAAACCAATATTTACTTTAACTTTTAGGTCTCTACAGAACTTTCTTGCACCCTGAGCCATTGCCTTAGCTCAGTAATAAACCAAACCAATATTTACTTTAACTCTTAGGTCTCTACAGAACTTTCTAACACCCTGAGCCATTCCCTTAGCTCAGTAATAAACCAAACCAATATTTACTTTAACTCTTAGGTCTCTACAGAATTCTCTAACACCCTGAGCCATTCCCTTAGCTCAGTAATAAACCAAACCAATATTTACTTTAACTCTTAGGTCTCTACAGAATTCTCTAAGACCCTGAGCCATTCCCTTAGCTCAGTAATAAACCAAACCAATATTTACTTTAACTCTTAGGTCTCTACAGAACTTTCTTGCACCCTGAGCCATTCCCTTAGCTCAGTAGTAAACCAAACCAATATTTACTTTAACTCTTAGGTCTCTACAGAATTCTCTAACACCCTGAGCCATTCCCTTAGCTCAGTAATAAACCAAACCAATATTTACTTTAACTCTTAGGGCTCTACAGAATTCTCTAACACCCTGAGCCATTCCCTTAGCTCAGTAGTAAACCAAACCAATATTTACTTTAACTCTTAGGTCTCTACAGAACTTTCTTGCACCCTGTGCCATTCCCTTAGCTCAGTAATAAACCAAACCAATATTTACTTTAACTCTTAGGTCTCTACAGAACTTTCTAGCACCCTGAGCCATTCCCTTAGCTCAGTACTAAACCAAACCAATATTTACTTTAACTCCTAAGTCTCTACAGAATTCTCTAACACCCTGAGCCATTCCCTTAGCTCAGTAATAAACCAAACCAATATTTACTTTAACTCTTAGGTCCCTACAGAATTCTATAACACCCTGTGCCATTCCCTTAGCTCAGTAATAAACCAAACCAATATTTACTTTAACTCTTAGGTCCCTACAGAATTCTCTAACACCCTGAGCCATTGCCTTAGCTCAGTAATAAACCAAACCAATATTTACTTTAACTCTTAGGTCTCTACAGAACTTTCTAACACCCTGAGCCATTGCCTTAGCTCAGTAATAAACCAAACCAATATTTACTTTAACTCTTAGGTCTCTACAGAACTTTCTAACACCCTGAGCCATTGCCTTAGCTCAGTAATAAACCAAACCAATATTTACTTTAACTCTTAGGTCTCTACAGAATTCTCTAACACCCTGAGCCATTCCCTTAGCTCAGTAATAAACCAAACCAATATTTCCTTTAACTCTTAGATCTCAACAGAACTTTCTAGCACCCTGAGCCATTACCTTAGCTCAGTAATAAACCAAACCCATCTAACTCTCAAACAAGAAACCAATTAACCCATCCAGACTCACAAAACTAAAATGGATAAGGCCGTTATAATATACTTTATACATCTATATTATTGTAAAAGGCAACTTTGATTTCTTTCTCCGCTAGATCCTTCAAAACCACTCAGTGTACAGTGATGAAGTTAACTGAATTTTAATCTGCCAAGATCACTGTCGCACATGTTACAATGAAAAATAAAATGAAAGTTATGGATGGAGGTTAAAAAAAGTGCTCTTGAAAGTTCATTATAATTTTATTGTAATTAATTCATCAATAAATCAATTAACATTTGCAAGACGGTTCACAGCGGTTTACGGTTTTCAAAGCGGACGACGCTTTTAAAATAAATGATTGTTATTTTGTAAATAAAATATATAAAAACCCATGTTAATTTCCTTTAACAGAGTGAAAAACTGACCAAATTAAAAAAAAAATTAAATGAAAATTGACCTACTCCAGCTAAAGACAAAAACGTTACGAATGGAAAACTTGCCATTTTGTGTTGGAGAGTAGTAGTGATTTGATTGGTCAATATTTCAAAATCAATAATATTGTCATCGACACCTTTTCTTCCAAAGTGGCGGATGTGAATGTAAACAACACTTCTACTTCCTTTGCACGCTTTTCGTACTTCTAGACTGTTCCCTTTTTTTAATGTAAGATATCGACCAAATCTCCTAATTGTCAACAAGGTACCGTAGAAACATTCAAGTTAAGCTATTTTCTTAATTTGCCACTCATAATTTTTCTTGCATGACTTATACAGATTGTGACTAAATCTAGAATAATTATAAACCTAAGCAATTCAAGGTAAACCAATAAATCTAAAAAACAAAAATTTCGCGGCCTTAAATTTTGTTCTCTGTAATATTGGCTGAGCAGTTTCACGTTTTACTTTGTTCTGAAGAGTACTTTTCCAACATCAGGTAGAACACTACATTGTATCTGTAATAATTATGTCTTTAGCACCATATCATGGTCTCGGTGGAGAGATAAACTGAAGAGAGGGCTGCTGAAAAGACTGCACCCAAAGTTAGCTTACATTTTTTTCATGACAACGTAAGAATTCCTGTATATTTTAAAACTGTACTATCTCAGGAGGAGATGTAATCTGTTATTGTTGTAAAGTTTGCTTTTCTTTTAATGTAGTTGTACAGCTCTGGAGGAGATAACAGGCTAAATATTATTGTGGTAAAATTTGCTTTCCTTTATTCAATTATTGTACAAGTCTTCCCCTCATGTTCATTGTGTAAAGTTTGCTTTTCTTCAGTGCAGCAGTAGGGCCCTGGAGGATATAAGTCTAAATTATCATGGAATATAGACCGATTTGGAAACCAATCTGGAAACTCAGTAGCTTCAGCTACTGATTGTCATTCTCTAATCGCACACACGTACTTACCAAACCTTGGCTTCCAAACTGACTGACTAGTCAGAGAGTGTCGGGTGATTGTGTGGGTCCTGGTCTACTCCTCCAGTAAAGAACTGACTTATCAGATATGGTTTTGTTTTTACGAACTCTGGCGATAAAGCAACTGACGTGTGATACAAATCTTTTATCTTCTAGAGGTGCACGGCTGTTCAAAGTCAATGGTGTCATTGGTTTTTTGTCATCTATATTTATTTTTTTTTTTTAACTTTCAGTCCCATGGTGACTTTAAAACTAAGAGAAGTGTGTGCACGGATTAAAAAAAATAATAGTTGTACTATTGGTCTTTTTAATACTTCTCTCACTATCCACCCTGCCAAAAAAACAAACAAAAAAAAAAAAAAACAACAAAAAACAAAAACAAAAAACAACAAAAAACAAACAAAAACCAACCAGCCAACAAAAACAACAAGAACAAAACAAAACAAAACAATAATAACACTATTAAGAACAAAACAACTAATAATGACCTCTTTTTCACGTCTGGTAGAGCGGAACTGAAAAAGCCGTGATTGGGGTCTGTAACGGAAGGCTCGTGCCGCGGCGTTCAGCAAACTCCAGTGATTTGTGACCTGTGACAACTCAAACACTCACTAGCATCGTGATGTAGGCTGGCATAGTCCCTGGGCTCTGAATGACAACTGTGTGTTCGCATTCAAAACAATTAATAGACTTAGAACTCATTTGGATGTTCTAGAGCCAGTGGTTTTCATCCTAAGATGCGCAGGTTCGAAACGCCCGCAGCAGTGATATATAGAATAGTCACATCTTTTCATCTATACCCTGCTAGACGGAGGCTTATTCGATATACAGGAAGGTCTGACATCAGCTTCTTAAAACACGGTATATTTGGAACTAATCTATAATTTTAAAAAGCAGTAGGATTGACAGAATGTTTGAACTAAGTGACTAATTATTGATTGACTAATGCGGTTGTTATAGACTTCTGAATAATATTATGTTTAGTAACGTAAGAGAGGTCCATAGCAACAGCATATATCTAAATATCAGTCAATCAATTCAATGATTTTTAAAGCAACATCCAAAGTTGAGGCTAAAATAAACAACAGCAAAATAATTCATTATATAAAAAATGCTATATTTATCTTTCACATTTAACTTTATGTTTACCAGGACCAAACAGAATTTTGAGAGGCCTATGATTGTGTGTAGAGGCCCTCTATCAAACCAGCAGTGTTTTAACAGTGTTTAACCATGGATGTTTGCCACTGTTTAGTTTGTACTACATTGGATATCGCCTAGCTCTAAATTCATATTCCGTGAATTCAACTTGTACATGTACAAGTGTGCTTTTATCTTTGCGTTCTTTGTTTTTGACACTATCTAGTTATAAAGGAGACATTTTTTTCTAATTTACAGTTCAGTTTGGAATCATTGCACCGGTGGATTTGCCATAGAAACTTTGTGAAACGATCAAATGGTGAGATTGACATAAAATTTCTTTATAACGATGTATTTTACATCAAAGAGGGTGTTTAATCGATTTTCCAGGCGCATAAATTAAAAGAAAGAAAGAAAGAAAGACAAATTCTCATAAATTCTAAGGGCAGGCCAGATAGTCTGTTCCAATCTTAAAGCATACGTGCGGGTACATCGTGCTCCAAGGTTCACCCAATTAAAAAATGTTCCACGATTACAGGTAGAGGGATGAAGATGAAAAATGGGTTTAAGGAAATAAAGGTCCAATGTATAAAGGAAAAGAAAAAAAAAATAAAGCATAAAACAAAGACTGCTTTCAGTTATGTCACTGAAACGTATAATTGATTTTGGTTTCACAAAACCACATGCATCCAAACAGATATGAACATGCACTGTCCACAATTCTTCTGTTGTCCGAGGAATGAGGACCACACACCCACACTAGCAGGTAGCAAGGCTAGGTTGGACACTGAGTGTTTCACCGATTCTCCTGTTGTCCGAGGAATGAGGACCCCACACCCACACTAGCAGGTAGCAAGGCTAGGTTGGACACTGAGTGTTTCACCGATTCTTCTGTTGTCCGAGGAATGAGGACCACACACCCACACTAGCAAGGCTAGGTTGGACACTGAGTGTTTCACCGATTCTCCTGTTGTCCGAGGAATGAGGACCACACACCCACACTAGCAGGTAGGAAGGCTAGGTTGGACACTGAGTGTTTCACCGATTCTCCTGTTGTCCGAGGAATGAGGACCCCACACCCACACTAGCAGGTAGCAAGGCTAGGTTGGACACTGAGTGTTTCACCGATTCTCCTGTTGTTCGAGGAATGAGGACCCCACACCCACACTAGCAAGGCTAGGTTGGACACTGAGTGTTTCACCGATTCTCCTGTTGTCCGAGGAATGAGGACCCCACACCCACACTAGCAGGTAGCAAGGCTAGGTTGGACACTGAGTGTTTCACCGATTCTCCTGTTGTCCGAGGAATGAGGACCACACACCCACGCTAGCAGGTAGCAAGGCTAGGTTGGACACTGAGTGTTTCACCGATTCTCCGGGCTGCTCAGAACAGCTTGATAATGATATCATTCACATTTACCAGGCACAGATCAGGTCATTTCCATGGAGAAAATACATCAAAACCGGCATCAATATTAGTTGACACTGTACTAGTTCTTTTTTTTATATTTTAAACTTTTAATCATTGAAATAAAAATAAAAAACAATGTAGAATATTTTCAGGTTAAATCAGTGATCTTCAGATAGCTCAACTTTTGTTTTACTAACTAGTCACGTTTCCCCAATAAGTCCTCCAAGCCGGACAAGTATGGATTCTATGAAAAAAATAATAAAAAAAACCAAAACAAAACAAAGGAAAACATCAGCTGCGCGGAAATCATTTGGACAGAAATTCCGCGGGCATTCTCATGCCCAGATTTCCTTTTTTTTTTTTTTTTTTTTTTTAATCTACTCAATCTAGAGAGCAAATAAACCACCCGGCGCAGTTTAATACATGTATTTTTTTATCCCTACTGTAAGAGAGAACTGCTGATTATGTACACACAGCTTGAAATCTGATTCAACGAGGAAGGAAAAGTTAGCCTTGTAAGGAAAACCAAAGATTTTGAAATCGAAAAAAATTGACTTAACATAATAAGGTTCCAGCTTTTGAAAGGAGGAAGTTTCTTAGCCCAGAAATGCAAAACTTTACCATCGATTCATTCTTATGTTTTGAGATTCGTTCCGTTAGAGAAATCACCATTAATTTGTACTAATTCAAACTTTCAAGAGTTCCCAAATTTTGAGATGTTCGGTATTTTTTAAAGTTAGATCGGCCACTGTATATGTATTGTTTTTTTTATTCTTTAAGATTTATTCTGCCCCTGCTCGCAATTTCAAATCCAATACACCTAAGCGCCCTGACTACATTCAATACTGTTAAAGGATTTAGAACTACACATCCATTCAACTGAGAATGGGTACTCTCCTCAGTTGGGGAGTCAAGAATACAATGTATACACGCATATCCAGTTCAGGGCATTTTTGTACAACACAGGAGTCTGCTTGGCGCAAGAACTCGTGAGAATGGGTACTCTCCTCAGTTGGGGAGTGAAGAATACAATGTATACACGCATATCCAGTTCAGGGCATTATTGTACAGCACAGGAGTCTGCTTGGCGCAAAAACTCTGGAGAATGGGTACTCTCCTCAGTTGGGGAGTGAAGAATACAATGTATACACGCATATCCAGTTCAGGGCATTTTTATACAGCACAGGAGTCTGCTTGGCGCAAAAACTCGTGAGAATGGGTACTGTCCTCAGTTGGGGAGTGAAGAATACAATGTATACACGCATATCCAGTTCAGGGCATTTTTATACAGCACAGGAGTCTGCTTGGCGCAAGAACTCGTGAGAATGGGTACTCTCCTCAGTTGGGGAGTGAAGAATACAATGTATAAACGCATATCCAGTTCAGGGCATTTTTGTACAGCACAGGAGTCTGCTTGGCGCAAAAACTCGTGAGAATGGGTACTCTCCTCAGTTGGGGAGTGAAGAATACAATGTATAAACGCATATCCAGTTCAGGGCATTTTTATACAGCACAGGAGTCTGCTTGGCGCAAAAACTCGTGAGAATGGGTACTCTCCTCAGTTGGGGAGTGAAGAATACAATGTATACACGCATATCCAGTTCAGGGCATTTTTATACAGCACAGGAATCTGCTTGGCGCAAGAACTCGTGAGAATGGGTACTGTCCTCAGTTGGGGAGTGAAGAATACAATGTATACACGCATATCCAGTTCAGGGCATTTTTATACAGCACAGGAGTCTGCTTGGCGCAAGAACTCGTGAGAATGGGTACTCTCCTCAGACGGAAAGAAAGGTACAGTATTGAATAACACTTTAACACCGCCCTGCACACCCACATTCACATCTACACGAAAAGGCACAAACAAAGAGGCTCATGAGTGAAGGCATGGCTGATTAATGTCAAACAGAATATTTATTATGGCGATGAAATAAAACATGTTAGGTCAGCAGCAAGTATAAATGTGTTTAGCAATTTGAATTGGATTGCACACTATTAGCTAGTCAATACCTTGTTAACTAGGACCCTGAGTGCATTGACTAAATGAGAGAACATAAGAGATAAACAATGGGACATAGAGAAAGATCAACAAGGAGAAAAAGAGACAAAGAGAAATAAAAAGAACAAAAAAGGGATGGGGGGGGGGGGGAAAGCACGAAAGAGAGAGAGAGAGAGAGAGAGAGAGAGAGAGAGAGAGAGAGAGAGAGAGAGAGAGAGAGAGAGAGAGAGAGAGAGAGAGAGAGAGAGAGAGAGAGAGAGAGAGAGAGAGAGAGAGAGAGAGAGAGAGAAAAAGAGAGAGAGAGAGAGAGAGAGAGAGAGAGAAAGAGAGAGAGAGAGAGAGAGAGAGAGAGAGAGAGAGAGAGAGAGAGAGAGAGAGAGAGAGAGAGAGAGAGAGAGAGAGAGAGAGAGAGAGAGAGAGAGAGAGAGAGAGAATACTTAACTAGTTTGCAATATGCAAATTGAACTTAGATATTTAAATTCACAACTCATTATAAAAACAAAATTGCCTGAACTATTGCAATGGAATGAAAATAGCATCACTAAGAGTAAGAAGATTTATAAAAAGATAAATGTATGCATAAAAAAATAAAATATACATGCGTATTGCTTTATGATAAACATATATTGGACACGAACAACACAAATTCTTTGTCCTGGATGTTACACAATTATGAAAAAAAGTTGTTTCATGTATACTTTTCAGATAAAAAAGTGGCAACTGAAGCAAAATTAGAATAGAAACTTTGAACTTTTTCTCAATTCCTCCAAGGTGAAAATTTCATGAGATTATCAGATTCCATTTAAAAATATTTATTTTTTTTCTTATGTTTTGAGGTTAATCATTAGACACCCCCCCAACCAAAAAAAAAAAACAACAACAAAACAATATATGCATTTAAATATAGTTTTTTTTCATAAAGAAAGTACCTCAATTTTTTAGATTTTATGGGACAACAAAATGAGTTCATTCCCATTAATGAAAAAGCCAAATTGCGTAGAATAAAAGATCACACAACATGCAAAACAAGGAGAGAAAAAAGGGAGATAATACAATTGAAAAGACTGCCCAGCTCACAGCTCTTTCTTTCATTTGATCACAGATACTGAGAGAGTTACTGTGATGAGAAATCGCTCCCTTTAAAAAAAAAAAAACAAATCAACAAAAACAAAGATCTGAAGTGTATAAAAGAGATGCAACCAACAATGAAACTGTCATTTGTATTGTTCAAACCACTGACTAATTTTTTATGATAACTTTGGAGGAAGCGATCTTAGGCACCTTTTTATTTTGCCTTAATTTTCAAACTGTTTGGATAAATGGTGGAGTTAAATTGAACTTTCCTTTCTTATCCAAAAGGAAACATTCTGATAAAAGATTTCTCAGGAGAAAAAAAAAAGAGGAATACAAATATTTCATTTTGTCAAAGTCTTCCCACGCGAGCTTTGCATAAATGTAGTAAATCCTATCCAAAACTGATCTTCTCTATCTTACAGTAACACTGTGATTTACCATGCAACCTATGGTTTACATTTGCAAGGAACAATGAAAAGAAAGAAAAAAAAGAAAGCAGTATAGTGCAGTTTTCAAAATTACACAACGTTATGTGTAGGGTTATTTCCCTTTTTGAGCCGTATTACCTTCTTTATGGTTTTTTTTTTTTTATTGCTATGCCTTGCAATTATATATCAAGCTTCACTGTCACATTCAACTTTTAATTAAACCATGGTCTTGAGGCAGGCAGCCCCTGTGAATGCCTGAAAAAGAATTGAATTCATTAGAAAAGAATACAAACCCAGGTACAAAACACCATACATAAGTCTGGCAACCAGTCCCAAACTGAATCACATGTTGCACATATATGAAAATTGGACGTGTCAGAACCCATTACCGTTGGCTTTTCAGTCATGACAATTATGTAACATTATCAGAAATATGGGTTGGAGAAACGAAATTTGAGTATGTGCATATCTCCTTGTTAAATGCCCTTCTAACTGAAATTTCCAACCTAGGAATTCATCTCCCAGACCTAAGTTTATTGTCAGTAGTCATACATGATAAGAGTGATGTGTTTTAATCTTTGCTTCCAGAAAAATTTCAACATAGGTAAAATATATACTTTCAAAATTTACAAGAGTATATCTTTCACTGTGGAAAGAGAAGTATGTGGAAAAATGTAAAAAAAGAAACTAAATAATGCACGCAAAAGGAAGAATATTGTCCCCAAAAACTGGTTATTAACGTTCAGGGTAAGTGTGAAAGCTACCTTATCTTCTTGTTTTGGTTTTTAAACGATTTATAAGGAAACTATAAAAGGAAAAAAACAAATATTACGAAAGACAATAGTTTCTGGCGCTGCTTTTCAAATAAAAAAAAAAATAGAGAAACGACATATAAATAAAAAGCTTCAAAAGAATCTAAAACCTTGAATTGCCCGCGAATGAAATTGATTAACTATAGACATAAGGATTTGATATTATTATTTGAATTTCCTTGCAATTCGAAATTTTTACAAGCCTTTTTTACAAGAGGCACTTAGAAGTCTAGCGCCATCTTAACTTTACTTTGATGACCACAAACTGTCAGGCATCAAATTAACAAAAATATATTCCCCCCCCCCCAAACTGAAATCAAGGGAAAGTTCTGTGATATTTGTGATGCAGAGCATGATTATCTGGAGCACACTCTTAAAGCAATATCATTTCTAGCCCCATCTCAAGGAAATAGAGCAGACCTGCAGAATAAGCATCTTGAAAATTTACTTTTTTTTGTTTTGTTTTTTTTTCTCCCCTAATTTAAGTGCCAGTTTTTTGTCTTGATTTACTCTAGCTGGGGGGGGGGGGGATGGTATTACAAAATCCACCAGAAAGTGTGGCTGGTTCCCTCCTCTTACTGACAGTTTGCAAAACTATCTCAAGCATTGCTTGCATAGTAAACAAAAGTGTCGGTACAGAATTACCCCCCTAGAAATTTCCAAATAAAGACCCAGAATGTCATGATAAGTTTCTTATCAACAGCAGAACATGTTGTTGATAAAATTTATATAACAGCAACATTTTTATGCCTGTTGGAGCTAAAAACAAAATATTGACACCCAGTCCAAATGCCAAAAGGTGTTAATATTTAAACAATGAATTTTACTTCGCCTCTCAATGTTTAAACAACCACATTTGAAATAGTAACATTCGAAATTGTCATACTTCCGTGTGTTTTTTTTTCTACATAAAAATTCTAATATCTCATTGAAAATTTATGCATATATATTAAATATGCACATGAAAAAAACATTTTTATGACCTCAGATGTAATCATTATGCTGATAAAGCAACAAGGCACAAAAACACACAAGTGTACATGCTGATTCAATACAGTTTCACAGCTAGTACATACATTGGACTTTTTTTGTCGATTAAATATTTTTTTTTTTGACTGAAAAAAAAAATGTATCTTTTTTGGCCATCAAAATTAAATAATTCTTTAAAAAATCCTAAAGGTGAGATGGGGAAAATTAAGAAAAAAAATAATAATGTTACATGTTCTTTTCGTAAAATCTCCAACCCTTTGCCTTTTTGTACAAGTCTGAAGTCTAATTTGACTCCAGCAAAGAAAAACCAATGACCTGTTTGTGTTTACTGAATATGTCAAAAAGCAATACCTAGATTCAGCGAACGTAGTTACATTTGTGAATATGGTCTCTCTGAACACTTTATATAGAAATTTATAAAGAAACCTTGATGGTGAAGTCTTTCGGAATCAGCATAACGCAGGCTTTAGAATGATTAGATATCATCTGCTCCTTAGACCCATTACACATGGAACCTATTGATTGCAACACTCAAAGAATGAAACTCAATTGGCAAAGGCATCAAAAAGGACTAAGTTAAACTCTACCACTGAGATTACAATAGTTAACTCGGAGACATCAATATCTGAGCAAATTTATAAACATAACAAAAATATATCACTCAGATATCAGAAGCGAGCCAGTTATGTTATAAGCGTTGTAGATGGGTCAAAGATGGTTTCTATCAGTGTGAAATTGCAGGAAAAGATCAAATATGGACAATACAATGAAATAAATTACTTGAGATGCATTGGTAATATCAGTGTATACCAGCCTTGAATATCAAAACTGGATGAAAAAATTCACTATCACTGATCACAAAATATTTTGTGCAAAATTATCAAATCTAAATGTTAAAAAAATCCGGTTAAAAAAATTATAGCCAATAAAAACTTGCATGAAACTGAGAAGCAAGATTGAAAAGGACAAAAAAAAAAGAATAATCAAAACACAATAATTATGCTTTTCAACACATCTATACCTACAGTGACATATTAATCTTTGGGTTCGCAAAGGAATTTTTTTTATAAAAGTTGCTTTAGTCTGGAAATGTTCACAATGCAGCTTCGAAATGGATCAAGATAACATTCTGTACATTGATGAGGCACAGACTTGTGTGGGTTGATCTGGCACAGACTTGTGTGAATTGATTGGGTACAGACTTGTGTGCATTGATCAGGCATAGACTTGTGTGCATTTGTCTGACACAGACTTGTGTGCATTGATCAGGCACAGATTTGTGTGCATTTGTCTGACACAGACTTGTGTGCATTGATCTGACACAGACTTGTGTGAATTGATCTGACACAGACTTATATGCATTGATCAGGCACAGACTTGTGTGAATTGATCAGGCACAGATTTGATTAAAGCATGATAGGCAACAGTTAAAATTCAGTTAGGAAAAAAGAGCAAAAATAATAAGCAAAAAGGCTATAATTCATTCAGAAACCAAATTTCTACAATCTGGTGCATCCCGCTTTTGATTCTTTGGCTGTAATGCCCCGTTACTCTCTCCACATTATGATTCAAATTAAATATAAAAAGCAGTAAAGATAAATACCTAAAAGTAAACAAATTTGTGGCAAAAATGTGACTTAATAGTTGAAAGTGAAGTTGAATGTCCCGTTACACCTCCACATTATGATTCAAATTAAATATAAAAAGCAGTAAAGATAAATACCTAAAAGTAAACAAATTTGTGGCAAAAATGTGACTTAATAGTTGAAAGTGAAGTAAAATTCTAATTGTGCAGCCTACAGAATTACAGTATATAACCTTGCCATGGACATTTCAACCAAAGTCTAGCACTTTTGTTTTCATTTATTGCCAGTGACATGATACCAACTCACACACACGTATTTACATATATATAATATAACAACGCCAATAAACGATTTAAATAGTTGAATTCAAAACTGGCAATAACTTTTGATCATGATTGTCCAGATTACAAAAAAGTGTTAGCAAAAGGCATTTGCCTCTCTCATGCCTTTATTTTCCTTGATCAAAACCAGCAATGTGCGTTCTAGTCCCATGTCCTATCATCTCATAAGGTGATTGCTCTAGAAGGCCACAAGGCCACAATTAGAGGTAATCACAAGTCTCAAATAATTCAGTGCAAAGGAAAAATCCAACACACCGGTCTTTAGCAATTCATATAAAAATTCTACTACCCATGACATGCAGGTCACAAGGCATGGTCTGATATAAAGCCCCGTCATTTCTTTCTAGAAGTGAGGTACAATTATGTTTGTGATTATATCCTTACCCCACATTTTAAAAAAATTTTAAAGCTCTGGGATTTAAACTCCTGACAAAAAAGTTAAGTATCTACTATTATAGCACAAAGCCACACAAAAACAGTTTTAATCAAGATAAAAATATGCACCATCAAAATGTAATGAAACAAATGGCAACAATGGTTGCTTCAAGGGTAAGTCAATGAGGAGAGAACAATCCACGGATGTCCTATACTGCTGCAAGAAACAGAGAAGCTCTGGAGCCAGAGATGGAATTATCAATATCCAACCAGAACTATGTTTTGAAAATCTCAAATATAGTACTCCTTTGACTACTTTAATAGTTATAAACAATTATTATTTGGAATTGTTTGTTGGCTGGGAAATAAGACTTTTTTTTATGATAGACAATGAATATTAAATTAAAAAAAAATTGCAATGGAACTTTCAGAGCAGATCTAAATTGTTGAATGCCCTTAGATTTCTCAATATTTTATACACACATTAAGTTCATGAATTCACAAAATATGAAAAATTTGAGAAATAAAAATAAACCTCATTCAAAAATTTATTTCAAAATTTGAAATATTTACATAAAGACAATTTTTTCTGCATTCTCTAGATTGTCTTCCTTTCAAGGTAAAAAAAACCCTGTAATTATTCTCCATAACACTTTGTGCAAACTATTTGAAACACTACCCATGACTTGCATATATACAAATTTGTCTCATTTCAGTTTCCCGCTGACATTTCTGAGCAGAGGGAAAAAAAATCAGATCACGACTCAATCCAGCTTTGTTTCATACAAAGATAAAAGCAAGAGGAAATAATGAGGAGAAAATAACTTGCATTGACAGGAGAAATAAAGATGGGCACACATGCACACCATACAGAAAAAAAAAAGATTGCACATCAGAAGAATAGGTATCAAAGTCCGCCATTTAAAGTGTTTATGTAAGAAAAAATGACTGGTCACATATAAACATTATGCAATCTAAAACAATCTATCATCTTTATGTTAAACTAGCTGATTCTTTTCATACCAGCTGCCAGACGCAGGTCCAGTAAGATGTCTGAAGTGAAGTGGAATGAGAGTTTTCAAACAGAAGTTGCCGTTGAAATGACTGTTGTGAGTGGTGTCGATTTATGGCCGTTTATTTCCAAATCGCTTATTAGGCGCTTATGCTTAAACACTACTTCGTTGATTCTGTGCATCTGATTATAAAAGAAATAGAGGAAAAAAAAAAAAGAAAGAAAAATCAATATTAGCTTATTAGGAAAGTGCATATCGTATAAGAACCTTTTACTGGCAGGGCCATGCTCAGAAAAACAGAACTTTAAAACCACTTCACAAATCTATAACATTCAGAAAAATGAATACTCTTTAGATCAATCAATCAGGTGCTGTGCTCTTTAAGGTGGGTGATCATGACCTTTTAGGCGTCCCTATCCCTCGTTGCTTTCAATTCTTGTCACTCTTCCTTTTTTGAGCCACTTTATAAATCTATCCGACATCTTTTCAGGCTGTTTTCCCCTGCTGAGTTTTCAATCATTCTAGTTGTCACAAGGTGTGATGTCTATCTCTTAGCTCACAGCTTCACAGCCTAAAAATTATAGGAGAGTTCAAAGCTAAGCATTTTGTATCCTTAACTCAAAGGAAGAAAGGCAAAAAAAAATTCATGATTCAAATACCACTTTCATTTGATGATGACAAACAAATTTTCTGTTGATCTTCCTAAACTTTGCGCTTCAAGTGTGCCTGTATAAGAAACATGTTGCAAGCTATAAGAAAACTGTAAGTACAGGATACAGAGATTTCTTTTGTAAAGCATGGGTGCAAGAAAGAACTGTAATTCTCTTTTATATATAATCCTAAAAAGCTGCACGACCTTCGCAAAATACATGAAAACCAAATTATTTTGCAACATACTCAAGCTTACGTTTCCTATGAGTCTAAAAACTTTTATCAACAAAAGTGGAAATTGGTCATGTCAACATCGCAAATTGACCTTCTCAGTACTTGTACCATATACTGGTTACAGGTATAGGTTTTTATAAAATTGTTGCAGGACAAGTATGCACAAGAGAATACATAAATATAATATACAACTATTGGAAGGCAAACTTTGGCATAAACCACTCTGTGGCAACTTAATAATGTGCAGAAGCAAAGCTGGCTCAATCAAACCCTTTGCAGAAACAAAAGTGCAATCACAGAAATGAAGGGACAGAGAATAAGTCTTAATAAGATTTAAGTAATACAAATTAGTGAAATACAAACTTAAAAATGACTAGAATTACTAACACTTATTTGCACATGCCAAGCTTATCATTGCAAAATGGATAAATATGTGACCATGGCTTGCCAGAAAAACCATTACAAAAGAAAAGGTTTCAATATAGACAACAAAATATTAGAGGAATGAAACTGGCGAGTAGCAAAGTGTGAAAACACTTAAAAATTTTTTTTCCAGTGGCTGTCACACCAAGATGGCTACTACAAGACAAACCCAACCATTACTAGATCAAAGGCGGACAGGTCAAACTCTCCAGAAATTACAAAATAACGCCCTCCTGTCAATGGTGTAAGGTTTTACATGTGTATACACATGAGTAACTTATGATCTCTTTACAAACCTCTGGATTTTTGAATTTGAAAAAGTATCTTGTTTTGTATTTCAAGAGAGAGGTGGTGCCTTGTCTGAGTTGGAGGATGGCGTCCCAACATGACTCTTATAGAGAGAGCAAAAGTTTGCCCAGCAGGAGCTGTACTGCCTAGATTTTCTTCCTTATGATTGGGCATTCTGGGCCTTCTGGTATCTGTCATTCACCATATTCTTCATATTTTGTTACTGATGGCAAGAATTGTAGATGATTGACTGGATGCTCTCAAGTGGCTTTTGATGATAGGAAACCTTCAAAATTTACAATTGCCATTTTACTTTAAACAGATTCCAGAATACAATCCATAATGCTGAAATGCTTATTTACATGTGGATCACTGAAGATGAAAAGCAAGGCTCTCAAGAGTTGAGACAAGAGCAAGAAGTGTAGATCATTATTTTGTCTTATTCATGGCTGGTTTCATTTGCATCAAGATAAGAAACCTACAACTCAGTTGTAAACATTTTAGTCCCACAATCAGGGTGGACAATAGAAAAAGGATCAAAAACATTTGGCAACAGCTCTGCAAGCCAGGATCAAGAGCAGTAAGGTTGATCAAAGAACTGTTCCTGAGCAGCAGGGATTTCATAAGGAAGCACATCCCAGAGCATTGAAGAACTTAGGCAACCAAGCGTTTCCTTGTCTTGATTGAAGCAACAAGCACTACTCACTACCAATCAATTGCTTGTCTCCCACCTGGACTGATTTGTTAGTATCATGAAGGTCATTGATGCTCTTAGATCCTCAACGGGTATATGATCTGGCATAATAAATCTCGGGTTAAAGTTTGTGAACAGACTTAAAAGACCTTGTGTGAATGATTTGGAACAGGGATTTTCTCTGAGTAGGTCAAACTGACCAATATATTAAATCTGCTAATCATTGCTCCACACTGACTGAGAATAATCCCTGTTAACTAATCACCTACTTTCAATGGTTGCACGCATGTAGGGAGGAAAACTGTGATGCTGCCACAACCACTTAGTTTCTGGACTGGGCATGTGGCTGCGCAGGGTACCTGGGTTTGTCCCTTAGTTTACAACAAAGCCTCTTTAGAGCTTTTTATTGCCAGAGCAAATTATAGGTAACATTTATATTTGCAACCTTCATATATTTTTTTTCTTTTTAATGTATGCTTCATGGTTCAAGAAAAAGAAGAAAGATAGAGACATAAGCCTCTGGAAGACTAAGTTTACAAAGAGAGTTTGATTGGGTGGACAATTTTTAGTTTACAATAGCAGCAACTCCTACTGGTCCTTTAATGAGAGATTAGATTTGCAATAAAAGTAAACCAGATTAGTAACTAATTTAGCAGGGCAGGGAGTGAGGGTAGAGCAGGAGCATAATAATGTTATTCAGAGCAAACTGTCTTGTCTAGTTCAGTCTTTCATCTCAGCTAAAGCTTCATGAGACAGTGTAAAATCCTTTTGTTGAAAGCAACTGTGAGACTAAAATTCTTGCCTCAGCTGGCTTGGCTAACCACTGAAAGGCAGTAAGCTGGATGAAAATAATCACTGTTGTGTGTACCCCTCAAAACTGAGCCAACATCTAATTAAACTTTTGCTTACAGTGAGGAAAGCCAGGATGCAGCCCAGGGCAGCCCCTGCAAGCACATCATCCCAGTGATGCTTGTAGTCAGTGATACGGGTGAGTCCAGTGTAAAGACCTATGCCAAAGATGGATACCTGGAGAAGTGGTCGCAGTAGAAAGATTCTGGAGAACCTGAAACGCTTCTGGAGGTAAAGCTGGAGAGTAAACATGCATTTGCAGTTAGTTGGTTCAGCAGATTTTTGAGAGTTTGGAAAAAGTATGAAAACCTTTGTGCAAATCTAGGCCAAGCTCGGGTGTAAAACAAAAGATAAAACATTTAAACTCCAAATTTGAGTTGGTCATTTATTGTAACTGTATTTTTACATCTCTCTACAGGTGGTGGCACTTGAAAAAACTCAATGGTTACTTCCTATTAATCTATAACATAGTGTGACACTTCAAGAGCAACATTTGATTTGAGTCAGGCCCAGAGTAGGTGTGGCAGTGAGCACCTTATCTTAATGGGGATCACAAATGATCATTTTACTGGCCTACTACTTGGTATGACAAAGGCCTATGCTTTGATTTAGGTACCCTGTATTAAACCTCTATATGGACATTGTTAATGTGGGCCCATAAAGAATTTAGCATGTGTACTTAAAATACATCACATCAGTGTAAGAAAGATAGTTTAACAAAAATGAATTCAAATTATTTGCTAGAATTCCTCTTTGCTGTGCACCAAATATTTAGACCATTCATGTTTTCATACTGATATTATGAGAGTTACAAGTTTTTGTTGTTGAAGAATTAAGCAGCTGCACTTGCACTGTCACTACGTACTTTCAGCCGAAATTAAAATATATTGACATCAAATCACTCATCATGAAAAACTCAGTGAGAGAACATTGCTTTTAAAGAAGATTTTATAGGCTTGGAATTCAGTTACCAAACTATTACTGTAATCATTGCACTGTGCTCATAATACACGTCTCTTCTGATCCAATTGTTTTAGCTCCTCTTTGCCCAATGTGAAACCAAGGGGCAATCTGAAGATAGGGCATTGAAAAAAGGTGCAGTTCATTTTACTCACTAGCTTGATAGTTATATTCTATGCATTGTTTCTCCATACTTGCCCAGATTATGTGGTAAGAGTGATAGAATGGTTGTGATCTGGAACAGTATTTATCTGACACTAAGGGCATTTCCTGATTGCTGGTATGAGGTCAGAGAGACTTGTAATAAATATTGCTAGTTCTATATAATTATTTATTGTAGCCAAATATAATTTTATGTTTGTGTGAAAAAAAAAACCACCATCTAAACAATATTGCTATGCAGAGCATTATGAGCTGAGAAAAATCCAGTTTGCTAAATTTCCATCCTCTCCTCTTCACACATTCTTATTTTTTCCAGTTCTGCATTGATATAATTCATGATAATACTTGGGACTTTGCACAGAGGCAAGTGAGAATGAAGAGCATTTTCAAACTGTTCCCAAATTTCTTTAGCTGTTAAATCTGAGATCAAAGGTATCATCTTCTGTTCGAGTTTCTTGAACCGTCTCTAAATGATTCCTGAGAGAGTATGCAGACAGTGAAGAGCTGTGAGATTTGATGGTATTTTTAGAATGGAGTGAAGCAACAATTGAAGAGTACCCCAGCCTGTTTCACAACTCAGCCTCTTTATTCCATGCCTGGTTTTGCCTGGTTCAACTACCCTTAGAGCTCTTATCTCTAAGGGACCAATATATCTTGCATGCAATTAAAATGTTGGCATCAAACACCAAACACAAGGAGAAATATCTTATAGATTGGACAAGTCAAATTAGTTGGCACAAAAAGTTGCACTTTCAGTTCAGGAATAGATTGATTACTTTTGGAATTCGAGGGATACTTAACATTCTATCCAACCCATCAATCCACAAGCACAGCATTAAATTTTAATATGCTTAGGTAAGTGACCTTCAAAAAAGCTATAATGATAATTCTCACTAGCTGCTGTTTATTTCTAGTTCTCAGCCATGCAAAATTATCAATTACAGCTGGGTCAAAAACCAAAAAACATTATCAATGGAAAAGTTTAAAACAAACAACTCTTATTGACCAATAAAGTTTCCGATAAAAAGTTTATTTTTCATTTTCAATCAATCTTGTGCTCTGCTTTTTAGGATAGCGACCATGACTTTTCATGCATCTTGATCCCTCAACATTTTTAATGCATCTGCCACTTTGTAAGTAGGTTCAACATCTTTTCTCACTGCTTTCCCCTCCCGAGTTGTCCTTCAATCATTCCAGTTGTCAAAGATTTCTAGTTTCTCTCTTTTTAATTACATGGCCAAAAAAGATTGCTAGGCCTTTATGTATCTTTGAGTGATCTTGCTGTGTCAGCTGCTCGATTCGTTCTTTGCAGTCCATGTAGCATTCTCTGCTGCCTCCAGTTTCTTTTGTAGTTGTTTTGAGGTTGTCCAGGCCTAACATCCATACATAAGAATGGATTCAATATAGCACTCCTGGGTTGTTTTTTTTTTTTGGCATGGAGGGAAACCTATTTATTTGTTAGTGCTTATTTCATTCTCTAGAGAAACTCATTTTCGCTTACACTATTCTTGATGCTATTTCAGTGTTATTGCGTCCATTGCTTGATATTAAAGTACCCAAGTATTTGAATTGATCCCTTTGCTTCAGTTTATTGCCCTTGATAAAAATACTAATCTGTGGGCACTCTTTTTTGACTGTAGCCTCTCTCTTACTGGTTACTCTTATCCATCTCTTGGACTTCAATATGAACAAGACATGCAGTAAGCCTGAGAGTCTTAGTAAAAGTATTTTATACTTGAATATTATCTAGAATCATAAACAAAAGGTCAATACTTACTATAAAGAAAACTGCACAATACATTGACATAGATGAATGTCCTGAGGGGAATGACAGCCTATATTTAAAAAAAAATAAAAGAGGAAAAAGGTTAAGGAAATAAACATTATGATGACCTCATGCATTTGACTGAAAAAAAAGAGGATATTTTCCACACAACAGAAAGAGAGAGAGAGAGAGAGAGAGAGAGAGAGAGAGAGAGAGAGAGAGAGAGAGAGAGAGAGAGAGAGAGAGAGAGAGAGAGAGAGAGAGAGAGAGAGAGAGAGAGAGAGAGAGAGAGAGAGAGAGAGAGAGAGAGAGAGAGAGAGAGAGAGAGAGAGAGAGAGAGAGAGAGAGAGAGAGAGAGAGAGAGAGAGAGAGAGAGAGAGAGAGAGAGAGAGAGAGAGAAAAAGAGAGAGAGAGAACCTCAGAAAGAGGGAGGGGGAGGGCAGCTGACACAGAGCTTTCCTGCAGTTAATTGTCTATAACAATTCCTTTTAGATATTTTAACATGCTTCAAAATGGATTACCCTATCTATTATGCTAAAATTGGATACTCTTGAATTACATGTATTAAAAATCCTAAGGTCAGTAACTACAAGTGTTACTTAGATTTTCTGTAGCAGCTATTAGAAATCTCATTGTCTAAGAGTTTTTTTGGCCTTGGAGGTTTTCTTAATTACTCAGAGAATTTTCTAAGTCTTATTTCTGAGAGCCTAGATATAACAAGACCCCTCAGATTTAATTTCAATTATTTGTAATCAGCAGTAGAAAACTCACCTTGCTTCAGTGATTCTTTCATGATCTCCTGTGCATACATCCTCCTCTATATAACGAGAAGTGTCATTGATGAGAGAAAAATCTGGTTTACACACATCCAGGAAATGTGGTCGAAGACGGCCCACACTGTACTTAGGTAGATTTGTTAGGAAGTGCGTAGAAGCTGCGCCAAACACAAAGATAGCCAGGAGCTGATAACAACGCCAGCTCCAGAAAGTGAACTTGGTTGGTACTTCAGGCAGGAAACGGTGGATACGATGATTGTCCATGCAACGTCTGATATACACAGCCTCCACTACAAACATCTAGAAGACACAGGTTACCCGAAAATTGTAAATTAATTTGCTTGTTGCTTGTTTTCATCTAGATGCCAACTGTTTCTAATTAGAAGGGAGAGTGACTTAAAATATCACAATGATTACTTAATCAGAAGTCATGACCAAATGAAAGGAACTAATGAAACTAAGTCATTTTAAATTTATAAAAAACTTCATTCCCTTTAGCTTCTCATGCTCAATGTTCACATTACCCATAATGTCAGCAAAATAAACTGGGTATAAATTCTATTGAAAAAAAAATTTAATAAAATTTTCCTCTGAAAACAAATTTTTTTTTCATTAAGTAAACAGATAAAATTTTTACACATAATTTACTAAAATAAAGATAGATTAAGTTTTAGTACATTCGAAACATACATATACATATAATATGTATATGTATGTTTCGAATGTACTTAAACTTAATCTATCTTTAGTTTAGTAAATTATGCGTATATGATATATACGCATGAACAATTTCCTGACTGGACTCACCACAAACACAGGTACAAGAAAGCCAATCGTGTAGAGCATGTAGTTTGGCACACTGGACACATGGTAGGGGTGAGAGATGGACTCGTCATTCACAAAAAAACCACGTTTGTTAGGTGTCAGCATTTTCCTCATGCACACTGACATGATTGCAACTGTCAAAGGAAAAAAATTGTATCAATGAAATAGATCTATTTTCACTCATCTGGGTGGCATGGGTTAAACTTGGTCAAATGAAAGGCTGCTCACTTATTTCTTTTTCTTTTCAAATGAGCTAATACTAGTACTAATATAACAAAAATAACTATAGTTACTGCAAAGACTTCTGAAAAATGTGCGCCCCTCAAGAATGCAACTTCAAGGACTAAACGGAGTTTATACTTTGCCTCTTAAAATGCAATTCACATAAGGTCCTTTTGAATGTTAATATTGGCATGTGAATACAAGTTAAGATGCTTTTCAGTTTTTGTGTCCATAATACTTTCAATGCCACTTTTGTGGTATTATTGAGTTAAAAAACAAACTGCAGTATAAAATGGGCAAGAGAGTCATGGGTGTTGGGTAAAAGTATATAATGGTGGTAGAGACATTTTCACCAGCAGCACATGCAGAGAAAATATCCAGTGAATTTACCCAAAATGTTTGAACAGTTTTTTTCTTTACTTTGAAATACAACCCCTTTCCAAATAAAGCAAAATATTTAAACCTAATATAAAATAATTTTCATCTCCCAGGTTTCAGTTGTACAATGTTTTTTTTTTATTCTACAATGTTCATATAGTAAAAAAAACTCATTGAGGTATATTGCAGATAGAGATACACTTCTTTAAAATTAAAAAATCTCTTTTTTGAAATCCTTTTCAATGTTAGGAATAATCAGACTATTAAAAAGATCAATTTTTTTCGGATCTGTATGGACCAAGGAGTACCAAGTATTGCTTCCAGAGAAATTTCTTATTTATGAACTATACACAGGATTTGGGAAAACAAGTTGGTGATAGGAATTTTTGAGAGAGGTATGGCTAGATGGACGTTTTAGTAACATGGATTTAGTCTATATTTATATAGATTAAAATTGGGGATAAAAATTTAGACGTAAAAGGTGGGAGAATCAGCTGTGAATAGATTCATCTTTGCAAAAACTTAGGGTTATAGAAAAGGGTTAAATATGGGTAGATGACTTTCAGATCTGTCATGGTTAAAATTAAGAACATAAGTGTGATGAAGTCAAAATCAGGATTATAAGTAATCACAATGCTAATATGTTGCAGTCAACTCAAATTTAACAGATACCCTTTTTAACTGGCACTGTGAAAAGGATTGCATCGATCAAATCAGCTTTGAATTCCATCTAATCACTGTTACACACTCTAATTTCTTAAGAATCCAGTGTTAACCCAGCATTGTCCAAACTGAATTAAGTCTTAACTCATCAGTGGTTAAAATTAGGCTCAGCCATTTGAAAATCTACAGTAAGAGTAAGGGTACAAAGTATTTGTGGTATTATTGCAGATATCGGCCCTACTAACCCTAAGCTTTAAAATTGTACTTTTCTTAATGAATTTGATATGCTGAACACAAAATGAAGGTTTTATTTGTCGCAAATAAACACTTTTCAAGATATGAGCATTTTTGTGTTGCTCTAAAATCCCATTAAACTACAAGTTTTGATTTTGTCGGGAAACATTCAGTTGTGAAGCCCAACATGAGGTGGGCTGATATCTGTAATTTTACCATTTTTGCTTACACTTCTTATTTTTAAATCTTTGTGCTGGTCATTGTCAATGGTATGCAAGTTAATTTTTTTTTATTTCGTGGCTAAACATCAATTTGTAAAGTCGTCTTTGGTATCAGACTAACACATTACAACTAGATATCTAGATCTAGAATTTCAAATTTTAGGTCCTTAAAGTTAAAATTAAAAGTATAAAACAAGAGGTACACATTTCATTTTTAAAAGCAGGTCTTCTGGTCTAGATCTATCTCGAATCGAGATCTTTGGTGCCTGGTTCCGGTTTAAAGTTTCATAAGCTGATTATAAATTAAATGAAAAAAAAAAAGACAAAAGGGTATGTTACCTACAAACAAAGTAGATCTAGACCTAACCACTGGAATGCACCTAAAATGTGGATCATAAGACTAGAAATAGAATCTTATAAGCCTTCTGAAATTTTATTGCAGTTATCGACGCAACTCACTTAAGCTTTAAAACTGTCTGAACACGAATATGAAGGTTTTATTCGTCACGAAAAAATACTTTTCAAGAAATAGGCATTTTTGTGTTGCTCTAAAATCCCATTAAAACTACAAGTTTCGAATTCGTCGAGAAACATTTTTAGGTAGATCTACCCATTTTTTATTGTGAAGCTTAATTTCTTAAAGTGAGTTGGGCCAATAACTACAAATTTACCATGAAAATATTCAAATGATTGACCTACCTGATA
>JAWDGP010003698.1:160000-188416 GCA_033675545.1 Elysia crispata | reverse complement strand
TTCTATTCACAGCATAGGCCGGGAAAACACACTTTGAAAGCTGGTGACAGCCATAAAAAGGTAGGAGGAGACAAAAAATCTCATCAGAGTTCAAAAATCTCATCAGAGTTCAAAAATCTCATCAGAGTTCAAAAATCTCATCAGAGCTCGCGCACACTATGTGTTTCCCAGCAGGACACCTCATCATTCAACACACAATCATTAAAACAATGTGTATCTGAATAAATACTAAAGCATTTGAATAATATGTCTTGCAATCCTTCAAAATGAGTCTGAAGTCAAATTTTGGGGTCATAAAGATATTGGTATGAAAAGAAACCTTATAAAATACCCTAAAAGTTGCCGCAAAAATCAAGTGTCAATCTCAATGGTGTGCGGAGATATTGCTTTTTAAAGATATTGATGTAGCCCCCATATAGGAAGTGAAAATTCTTAGAAAAACGCCTTTAAAGATTGACCTACTTTCACCACCTTTTTTGCATAGCAACCATACCTTACGTTGTTTACGTTCTTAAAAACATTCCCATTGGTTGAATTTCAAAAGAAGAGCCGAAATATGGACATATTCGAATAGCTTTTTAAAAGACCTTTCTAATGATATATAATACGCTGTGTCCAAGTTTGAAACATACAGATGCAGGCGTAAGGAAAAGACCGAAAATTTCGTATTTTATTTCAGAGCTGGGTTTTTTTTTTACGATGGTGGTATCTTGAAAAATTATTTTTATGCATAAAAATGCCGACTTTGGGGGTCCTATGCGTACCAAACGATTCAGAAATGGTCCACGTTTCAAATGAGCAAAAAAAAAAAAAAAATTTGCATAAAATACTCGATTCCAACGTTTAGAGGCCTATTTCTCATAATGAACCACCGCGACTTCCGTCTCATTTTGACTGGCCCGCTTAATGCATGAGCCTGGTGAGTTTCGAACTTTATTGCAGAAACAAGAGAAGCATGTAACCACGTGTTAAATGCAACTACTACAAAAGCATTTTGAAACAACTCATCATCCGGTTTGGAAGCCCTACATTACTTTGATGTATGTTTTATGTGCAAACAACAGGCCGAAAAAAATAGAAACATTACAGGTTGCGAGCGGGAGGTGGAAGGGGGGGGGGAAGGGGCGGGTCATCTAGAAGAACTAGAACACTGCACCAAACAATTGCTGGCAATAGCTATGGATTTCTTTATAGAAGGCCAAAGAAGTAAAAAGGAACGACTTTTTGGATAGTTTACACTTAAATTTTAACAAAATTTATCCCCCCCCATAACTCATCAACGACATTTTCTATGCAAGTCAACTTGGGGTATACACGTTTGGAGTACACGCTATGAGACGGCTGAAGGAATCATGCACGTTTAGTGCTAGGGTATTGCAGATCATGTTCCTATGTCAACAAGTTCTCAGAGAAAACAATCATATTTACTCGACCAGTCTCTACTTTCTTTCAGCGACAGATGCCTTGGTCAAGATAAAAATAAATCTATGATTGCTTTTCTCCAGCAGTCTTTAACAGAAAGCAAAGTATTTGAAAGATTCGACCAAATATTTCTCTACCCGCCCTTTCTTCTGGAATATTGATTGGTTGGGCAAATCCATCATGTTGACTTGAACGCATAGGATAGTGTCGTGGTTGAACATAACCCTTGGGTTGGAAAGAATGTCTCAGTTTTTATTTTAAAATGTGCTACACAAAATTTAAACTACAAAACCAAGATTAAGTTTTCGGATTTACTGCTGTATTAATTTATTTTTGTTTCTATTTTGAACTCCAGGTAGAAATTATAAAGTAAGAAAAAATTTTTGTCGTTACAATGTCATTAAGAGAAAAGCACTTATTCCCAGTGCTGCATAACGAGTTTTTTTTTTTAAAGACTTTACCTTTTATTTGTCAACTTTTAGGTGTTAAGCACATTCAAACTCGAATCCAGAGCTACGTGTAGAGAATAAGCGAATGTATATTTTCGTCTTAACAGTGTGTGTATGTGTGTGTGTTGACGTCTAACTTTGATTCCTGAACTAGGTGCAGGAATCTGCGGATGAATATTATTATTCACTTTATGAGGGTGTGTATGTGTGTACTCATGTCTAGTTTTGATTCAGAGCTGGGTGCAGGAAATCAGCGGATAGATATTTCTGTCTAGACAGTACGTGTATCTGTGTATTGACGTCTAGTTTTGATCCCGAGCTAGATGCAGGAAATCAGCGGATAGATATTTCTGTCTAGACAGTACGTGTATCTGTGTATTGACGTCTAGTTTTGATCCCGAGCTAGATGCAGGAAATCAGCGGATGAGTATTTTCGTCTAGGCAGTGCCTGTATGTGTGTATTCATGTCTAGTTTTGATCCCGAGCTAAATGCAGGAAATCAGCGGATGAGTATTTTCGTCTAGGCAGTGCCTGTATGTGTGTATTCATGTCTAGTTTTGATTCAGAGCTAGATGCAGGAAATCAGCGGATGAGTATTTTCGTCTAGGCAGTGCCTGTATGTGTGTATTCATGTCTAGTTTTGATTCAGAGCTGGGTGCAAGAAATCAGCGGATGAATATTTTGGCTTGTACGTGTATGTTCAATATCTTTTAGGAATATTTTTGCGATGTTAGTAAGGCGTAGAATTTATGCGGTAGACATATTGTCTTGATTTTACCTCCCTGTACAATCTGATGGCTCAGAGTGTAGCTTACCGTATTAATAATCCAAAGGCCATTAGTTCGAACCGCAGACACTTTCATTTTTTATAAGTGGTGAAAAGAGTCGGAAAGGTAGAGGGCAGCAGGTTTTGTTTTCTATATCATTTAAAAAATGTCTTTATACATTCAGTCTTCTTCGTAAAGCCATTTAAAAATGGAAAAAATTTGCCGTAAAAGATGAGACAAAGTTACGGGTTTTGCAACACCAGGTAGTCTTGAGAACAGTCCATGCACATGTAAAAGTGTGATATGTCTAATTGTGGTGTATGTAAGTGTGGTGTATGTAAGTGTGGTCTCTGTGTTAGTGTGGTGTTTGTAAGTGTGTAAGTGTGGTGTATGTAAGTGTGACGTGGTCTCTATGTTAGTGTGGTGTTGGTAAGTGTGACGTGTACTAAAATGGTCTGTGTAAGTGTGATATGTACAAGTGTGTAGTATTTAGGTGTGGTGTGGTAAAGTGTTATATGTAATGTTATGTTTTTTATACAAGACATGGCTGGCTCAAAGAAGTGGAGATTTTAATTTTCGTACCAGTAATTCATGAGCCTCTGGGATGATCATCTTGTGGAAGGTATATTTTAACTTAAAGGACCGGATAACTACAATTTTATAGACATGTTTCAATTTAAAAGTTCGTATAACTACAATTGTATAGAAATTTCTAGAAGATTTATTTTAAATCAAAAGATCGGATAACTACAATTGTATAGAAATTCCTAGAAGATTTATTTTAAATCAAAAGATCGGATAACTACAATTGTATAAAAATTCCGACAAGACATATTTTAACTTTAAAGTTCGGATAATCACAATTATATAGAAATTCCTAGAAGATTTATTTTCACTTAAAAGATCGGATTACTACAATTGTATAGAAATTCCTAGAAGATTTATTTTCACTTAAAAGATCGGATTACTACAATTGTATAGAAATTCGTAGAAGATTTATTTTCACTTAAAAGATCAGATAACTACAATTGCATAGAAATTCCTAGAAGATTTATTTCAACTTAAAAGATCAGATAACTACAATTGCATAGAAATAAACGAGCTGTGGAATTAGTCAATGATGTCTATAGAAGAAAGACGTGGAGAGAGAAAAAAGATAATAAAAAAATTACATAGCTAGATGCAGGAAGTCTTGTTATTCATGACCTGGATAATATCATTTCATTAAAAAAATGGTATCTAAATATGAAGTCAATAACATTAATAAATGTTTTGACAATGTATTGCAACCTTTAGGCCTATCAAAGGCTTGCGAGCGGGTTGGGGTGGGGGGGGGGGGGGTGGAGGTGTAATATGTGTGTGTATGTCTGCACACTCTACCTAGCGGCTAGTTAAACAATCAGAAGTAAAAGTTATTTTTTTTTTTTACATTATCTCGAACAAAAAAAAAAAAAAAAAAACTAATTGAAAAATTAAAAAAAGAAGAAGAAAAGAAAACCAAGCCGGGAAAATGAGCAAACATTGGGTTCCTTCCTTTATTATACAATTCCTTTGATAAACATGACGTTTGTAACTCAAGAAAAGAATTTAATGTAGCAAAAATAGAATAGAAAGTCAAAATTCAACCATGTCTTCTAAAAGCGTTAAAAAAGAGCGATCCTATTTGGCATATTTGGTGAAGACAACAATGACGTCTGCATCCCACGCTTTTCCATCTGGCAAGCTTAAGCCCAGCTGCGTACTTCAGAATAGGGAAATTTCCCTGTCTTCTCCAAGACACAAACTTTCGGCTTCACCGCGTCCACGGCAACAAGCCAGCCTGAAGCTTTGGCGCATGCGTCAGATGTAAAACTCATGAAGAACCTTCTGGATTTGTAGGGATCCCCGGTAAGTCTGAGGAAGGCAATGTAGTAGTAGTAGTAGTAGTAGTAGTAGTAGTAGTAGTAGTAGTAGTAGTAGTAGTAGTAGTAGTAGTAGTAGTAGTAGTAGTAGTAGTAGTAGTAGTAGTAGTAGTAGTAGTAGTAGTAGTAGTGGCAGTAGTAGTAGCAGTAGTACTAGTAGCAGTAGTAGTAGCTGTAGTAGTAGTAGTAGTAGTAGTAGTAGTAGTAGTAGTAGTAGTAGTAGTAGTAGTAGTAGTGGTAACAGTAGTAGTAACAGTAGTACTAGTAGTAGTAGTAGTAGTAGTAGTAGTAGTAGTAGTAGTAGTAGTAGTAGTAGTAGTAGTAGTAGTAGTAGTAGTAGTAGTAGTAGTAGTAGTAGTAGTAGTAGTAGTAGTAGTAGTAGTAGTAGTAGTAGTAGTAGTAGAAGTAGTAGTAGTAGTAGTAGTAGTAGTAGTAGTAGTAGTAGTAGTAGTAGTAGTAGTAGTAGTAGTAGTAGTAGTAGTAGTAGTAGTAGTAGTAGTAGTAGTAGTAGTGGTAGGGGGAGGGACTAAAAGGCAAAAGAAGAAAAATATAATAGGAGAAGGCAGTAATATATACCTCCCACCTTAATACATTGTTTGTATCTGAAGTCTTACTTTTAAGTTTGTCCTACTTAAAACTTGAATAGTTTGGTTTCCTGCCAGATCATATCTGACCACGACGATTGCAGGTATCGGCCTTGGTCAAACCAGTTTACGAGCTTCATGTGGTGTCTGTCAAACCTTGACCAGACTTCCTAGAGGGCGTCATAGTCACCTCAGGCTGTGACACGGCTGGGTCCAGTCCTGGATGATGGGCAGATGGATTGATTGAATGATTGATTGAAAGGTTCACTAGCGGATTCTTTGATTGGTTAAATGATCGATAGGTTGGTTGGCATATTGACTGACTAACTAATTGATTTAAATATAGTTTATTGATGGACTGATAAATCGATCAATAATTAATTGATTGATTGATTTTTTGCTTGATGGATTGATTGAAGGGTTGATTATTAGTATTAGTATTATTTAACTGGTCGTTTTCTGGTTCCTATGCATGTTTTTTTTTTATTGGTCTGCTGGTAGAGACAGATCTAAGGCTTTGAAGTTGCGGATATAGAAGTGACTGACTAACGTGATTTATTATGTATCTCTTGCTAATGTTTTTCGCGATTCTTGAGGTAATGTCCTCACGTTACGGCTCCTCCGGAATTCAAAATAAATTATGAGATATTTATACTCTAATGTGGCCTGAAGCTATGATCGAAGGACTCTAAGGACGTTATAACACTGGAACGGAGAGTCCTTTCATAGCAATATATACAACAGATATCATCAGGGTCAGTAAAGACGGTAAAGGGTGTCACAGGGCCATTTCAAATCCTGGGGAATGGTGACGTTTTTTTAGAGATTTCTTTCATAACAATATACAACAGATATCATCAGGATCAGTAAAGACGGTAAAGGGTGTAACAGGGCCATTTCAAATCCTGGGGAATGGTGACGTTTTTTTAGAGATTTCTTTCATAACAATATACAATAAACAATATTTATCGTTTATGTTAGTAAAGTTGGTAGTGGATATCACATGGCCTGGGGAGGGATAACGCTTGTGGGAGATTCCTGTCATAACAATATACAATATTTATCATCAATGTTAGTAAAGTTGGTAGTGAATGTCACAAGGCCTGGGGAGTGGTAAGGTTTGTGGGAGATTCCTATCATAACGATATACAATATTTATCATCAATGTTAGTCAAGTTGGTAAACGATGTCACAAGGCCTGATGAGTGGTAAGGTTTGTGGAAGATTCCTGTCATAACAAGAGATATACAAGAGATATGATCAACAGTCTTAAAATTTGAAATCATTCCAAACTGATATGAAATCCAATCAGGCATGCAAACCTTATGATCATCATAACCACATAAAGTTATCGCTTGCCCCAAACGGTATGATCTGACCTAAATAGTTTAAATAAAAGAGCGCAATTACAGCAGATTATATAGCTATCCTAACAATTTACATTCTCTTACATGCATACACTTAAAACGTTTTGTTACCCTTATAACATATCAGCATAGAAGAAACATTTTAACAAAGCATCACCGAAGCCCGTGGATGGGGGAAAGCCGCTGCATTAGAAACCCTGAGCGAGCCAGTTCCCATGCACTCACTGTGGACACTCTTGCCGATCAAAACTAGGACTACACAGCCACCCAAGAAGCGATGTTGTAAGAATTTGTAAGAGGCGATGGTTTAAGATAAATTATAAAAGGCGATGGTTTAAGATAAATTATAAAAGGCGATGGTTCAAGATAAATTATAAAAGGCGATGGCTTTAAGATAAATTATAAAAAGGCGATGGTTTAAGATAAACTATAAAAGGCGATGGTTTAAGATATATTATAAAAGGCAATGGTAAATTATAAAAAGCGATGGTTTAAGATAAATTATAAAAGGCGATGGCTTTAAGATAAATTATAAAAGGCGATGGTTCAAGATAAATTATAAAAGGCGATGGCTTTAAGATAAATTATAAAAAGGCGATGGTTTAAGATATATTATAAAAGGCAATGGTAAATTATAAAAAGCGATGGTTTAAGATAAATTATAAATGGCGATGGCTTTAAGATAAATTATAAAAGGCGATGGTTTAAGATATATTATAAAAGGCAATGGTAAATTATAAAAAGCGATGGTTTAAGATAAATTATAAAAGGCGATGGCTTTAAGATAAATTATAAAAGGCGATGGTTTAAGATAAATTATAAAAGGCGATGGCTTTAAGATAAATTATAAAAGGCGATGGTTTAATATAAATTATAAAAGGTGATGGCTTTAAGATAAATTATAAAAGGCGATAATTTTAGATAAATTGTAAAAGGCGATGGTTTAAGATAAATTATAAAAGGCGATGGCTTTAAGATAAATTATAAAAGGCGATGGCTTTAAGATAAATTATAAAAGGCGATGGTTTTAGATAAATTATAAAAGGCGAAGGTTTTAGATAAATTATAAAAAGCGATGCGCTCGATAGAGACACCTACTTTCCTAACCCCGGTACAGGCAATCTCAATTAAACTAGAAATAATTATGTTTATTTGCCCAAAGGACAGGCAATCTATAATCAGCAAAATTATTATCACAGATCTAAAGCAGCAGCTGCCGCCGAAACCTGATCGTTATTTCAGTTTCTTTGACAATCTGATGTACACAGCATAGTTCATTCATAGCCCGAAGCTCTTCAAATTTGATTAATTGAAAATGCAGGAGTTGCAATCTTGTACATAGACTTACATCCAGATCTCTATGTCAAGTCAGAGATAATACTTGGGGATTGGGCATTGACTGATACTGTTACAGAACTATTGACAGTCTATTAATGTTTATTGAATCCCTCTCAATAGCTCTAGGTTTTATTGAAAGCTGAGTATTAACAGAATAATCGTTCTACTGGAAATATGAGAATATACTTAGCATAGTTTTGGATAAGGCTCTACGTGAAATCAGCTAATTGTGCAATTCTCGAATAAATCTATTTATTTATCTTTGTTAAAGTACACTCCGTTACAAGGCTATAAAATTCCCCAAAACGTAACAAAAGGTGCACTGCCTTGCGTGAATTCACAACTGCCTATGTTGTTCAAACTAAATTGATAATCAATTTTTAAAAGATGATATATAAAGATTTGATTTTTACAAAATTAGCTTATTATATTCTCGATTAATACGATGCATCACATCTCTTGCCAAAAGCTATAGTTTTTACGGTGGTGGAAAACCTATCTTCAATAGGACCCCGAAATTTAATGTATAAATTCTAACCTTGATTTTTGTTACTGCGATTTGACAGTATTGATAGATGGTTTCGTTGAAAATAGTAACAGACGATGGGTAATACGATATGGAAAAATATTGGAAACGAGTATTAATGTACACAAAAAAAATAAGAAGATTACTATTTTACAGCAATTTATCCACAAAAAAAAAAGAATAACATATAAGGGGAAGAGGAGGAATAAAGTATTTTGAAAGGGCAAATTTGTGCGTGTGTAAGAGAAAAGTAAGAGATGAAAAGAGAGAAATGGAGGAGACAGATAAGGAAAGAAAAGAAATAAAAGCAAAAAAGGTATGAAAAGAGCGAGAGAGGGAGATAGAGAGACAGAGAGAGATTACGAGAGAGGCAAGGGAGAAAGAAAGGGAATGAGAAAAATAAATTGAGAGAGAGAGAGAGAGAGAGAGAGAGAGAGAGAGAGAGAGAGAGAGAGAGAGAGAGAGAGAGAGAGAGAGAAATTACAAGAGAATAAAAAAAGAAGAAAGAAAGAAAGAAAGAAAGAAAGAGAGTGAGGAAAATAAATTGAGAGACAAAGAGAGAAAGAGATGGAGAAAAACATTTACAGACTCAGACAATTACTTAGAGTGAGAAAGAGACACAAGTAAAAGAAAACAAAAACAAAAAAAGAAAGAAAAATAAAAGAGTGAATAAGGTAAATAGTTAAAAAGATAGAAAGAGAGAGAGAGAGAGAGAGAGAGAGAGAGAGAGAGAGAGAGAGAGAGAGAGAGAGAGAGAGAGAGAGACAGAAAGAGAGAGAGAGAGAGAGAGCGAGAGAGAGCGAGAATGAGCGAGAGAAGCAGAAAGAGAGAGAGAGAGCGAGAGAAACAGAGATATCCTATGAAATAATAATATGACCATAAGAATGAGCAGGGTACCTCCCCCCCCCCCCACCTCCTTTCCCCCCTCCTCCTCCCCCACACACAAAAAAATTTTAAAAAAATCCAGATAAATTAACTGTGATCAAATTACTACATAGATTTCTATCCTTGTTAGAAGAACGCACAACAAAGAACTGTGTATGAGAGTGAAAAGCAATACCTTTATCCCGTTTTCTCTCTCTCTCTCTCTCTCTCTCTCTCTCGTAATTTTCCGGAGAATACTGTTATGGGACAAAGAGATCAATAAAGGTTCGGTCGTGCGACAAATTAATAAAATACAAAACAATTCTTCTTTAGTACTGAAATACTAAACGGACGCAGAGTACTAACTGCTGAGTAGTGAAATACATTTAAGGAGAGAGCCTTAAAAGGTTTGATTGAGTTATCAATGTAACAGGAGAAAATCCCATAATTATTGTAATATTGATTACCTCACTCGGAAAATCCAATAAAGAATGTCCGTTGTGTTGCCAGTATTTGTTTATTCGATAAATTTGACACCCGTAAGCCAAAGTAAATAAAATGAAAGATACCATGGAAAATGCTTGAAGCTTTTGATAAAAAATAAATTGGTTTTTTAAGAAAACCTGTTGCATTCTTTTTATTTACGTATACCCCAAATACAGCTAGGTTTAACTTAAATTTGAAGCGTAGCTTTACAAAGCGAGTATTAATTGAAAGATACAAACAAAAAGGAAACTATTTTGGTCTAAAAGATAAGTATTTTTGTCTAAAGGTTAAATATATTGGCCTAAAGGATAAATATTTTGGCCTAAAGGATAAATATTTGCTCACGATGCAGAGCAGAAAGGAAGAGAAAATGCCGCAGGTTTAAAATTTGCCACTGGGTGATTAAACAAAAATAGGATAACCACTTTCCATTTGCATGCTTTATTTTCAGTGAGAATAAATCAGAAAGGCTGACAGAGAGAGAGAGAGAGAGAGAGAGAGAGAGAGAGAGAGAGAGAGAGAGAGAGAGAGAGAGAGAGAGAAAGAGATATAGAGATAGTAAGCAAAAGATATGGAGGGATAAGAAAGGATAAAGGAGGTAGAGGTAAAGAAAAAAAGTAAGAGAGAGAGGAAGAGATGAGGAAGAGAGAAAGAGCTAGTAAGGAGGAAAAGAGTTCGGGATAAAAACTGAGAAGGTGAGAGGAAGAAAAAAAGAGAGAGAAAGAGAGAGAGAGAGAGAGAGAGAGAGAGAGAGAGAGAGAGAGAGAGAGAGAGAGAGAGAGAGCAAACAAAATATAAAGAGGAATAAGAAAGAAAAAAGGAGCTAGAGGTAAATTATAAAGAAAAAAAAATAAGAGAGAGAGCTAGTAAGAAGGAAGAGAGTTCGAGATAAAACCAAAGAAGGTGAGAGAAAGAGAAAGAAAGAGAGAGAGAGAGAGAGAGAGAGAGAGAGAGAGAGAGAGAGGAAGCATAATATGAAGAGGAATAAGAAAGGATAAAGGAGGTAGAGGTAAAGGAAAAAAGTAAGAGAGAGAAAGAGAAAAGGAGGGGGGGGGAGAGAGAAAGAGAGAGAGAGAGAGCGAGCAAAAGATAAAGAGGAACAAGAAAGAATAAAGGAGGTAGAGGTAAAGAAAAAAAGTAAGAGAGAGAGGAAGTGATGAGGAAAAGAGAAAGAGCTAGTAAGGAGAAAGAGAGTTCGGGATAAAACCAGAGAAGGTGAGAGAAAGAGAAAGAGAGAGAGAGAGAGGAAGCATAATATGAAGAGGAATAAGAAAGAATAAAGGAGGTAGAGGTAAAGACAAAAAGTAAGACAGAGAAGAAAAGATGAGGAAGAGAGAGAGAGAGAGAGAGAGAGAGAGAGAGAGAGAGAGAGAGAGAGAGAGAGAGAGAGAGAGAGAGAGAGAGAGAGAGAGAGAGAGAGAGAGAGAGAGAGAGAGATACTGTTATATCTAATTGTCCAAACACTCGGGCCAACTGGGTTATTCATTTCCTGATGTTTACGACTTGCGTTTGAGGCTGTCGTTTACCGACTCTGTCCTGTCCTGTCTCATTATATTGTGATATGAATGGTCTGTGACGAAATCTCGCGGACACGGAATTAAAAGAATAGGGAGCAAATAACACAATCAGTATTCTTTCACAAAAATAAATCTAGAAAGTATTGATAGGTTTTAGGTATAGAGTCAATTACAATCGGGGTGGTGGTAATTAGTCTTGGTTCTCGGGAGAATTTTTCTTGCTTTCCTTAAAAATTTGACTATTTTGATTTGATCATGAAGGTACACCTCTCTCTCTCTCTCTCTCTCTCTCTGTATATATATATATATATATATATATATATATATATATATATATATATATATCACTCTCTCCCCCCCCCCCTCTCTCTCTCTCTCTTTCCTTTCCCTACCTCCCTCTAGTTTTTCAACACAAACCATGAGTGTTAGCTTCCCAGTATGATCAATATCTATAACGTTTAGTCATGACAGCTTAAAACGAGGATACAGGAAGACTGTTTGATGTTTAGATTGTGACATTTGGTTGGCATTCTTTAGCATAAAGAGGGGAACAGATTTATCAGTTTATTTCCTCATTCCATATCGACAAGAAGAGGGAATGTTCACAAGTTTCCTAAAATACCAATAACAAATGGAAGTTCTAGAGGTTCGGAGATATATATATTAGTTCATGATATCTTAAACTAGTGAACTTAAGGAAGATATCGAACCGTCCTAGAATGGTGATGAGTCCTTCAGAAACTGATTCTGTAGAGCTCTTTACATAGAAGAAAAGAAGATTAAGTCTGGGTTTTAGTTTACATAGATCTTTATTGTGGCACAGCTCTATCTGTGTCTTGATAGACCTTTAGTTAATTTAACTTAGCCTTAGGTAAGACTTAGTGTGAATTATGCATAGTGTATGAGGTGCTTACAGCAGCTACATATATATATTATATATTACATATATAGATGACATCTAAAGCAAAGCCAATATTTTTTTTTTAAAAATTAGATATAAGATTTCTAACATTCCTTATTGCTTTTGACCAGAGTTCTGGCAAAGGTCTATAAGTGATACAATAATCTGTGTAAAAAAAGGCCTTAGATTTGTAGAAATAGTAAACTATAATCTTATGCAGCAGGACATGCACGTTTTCTTTTGGTGCAAAAAACTCTCTCTCTCTCTCTCCCCCTCTCTCTCTGTCTCTCTCTCTCTCTCTCTCTCTGTTTCTCTCTCTCTCTCTGTCTCTCTCTCGTCTCTCTCAGTATTTTGAAAATTACTTCTTTCTTTCTTTTTTTTTTCCTCCTTTTTTTTTCAATTATATGAATGCCAGTAACCTAGCCTTAACAGGTTTTTTTGTATGGCAAGTTTCGCCTACTTTAGTCTTACTAGCAAAAAATTAATGTTGCTTGCAATTTCCTGGAAAGCAGCATGAACGTGAAAGATTTGCTGCCTCACACAAATCGCAAGCATACACGAGTTGCTGCTTGCGACATCAGAGCATTTTGTGGAGCGCCACGGCTAGCTGCGACTTGATTCATGTAAACCCGCCCTAAAGGTTAACTATTGTTCGTAAGTTTGTCCCCAGCCAAAATATCGCTAAATTAACTGCAATGAGAACAGAAACAAAACTGGGTTCTTTATTTCAAACACCTCTGGTTCTAAATTTTCACAACGCCTAAAATTATTTTAGCAATTTTTTTCGATTTTGATAATTATGCTCACAAATGCTCTTATAGCTGAAAAAAATAAGGCAATTTATGATTTTCTTTTTTTTTTCCAAATGAGCTCACCCAGCAAGTGGTGTCCGTTTAGTCTGAAGAATAAAATCGTATTGATCCTGAGCCGCAAACTATGGAGGAACTCACTAGTGAAATCTAAACAATTCAACAACTGAACTTTGCCAACTTGCTATCAACTGCCAGTGCAATACCGTTAGTTAAGCTATGATTCCCACAACCTACTGATCTGCTAGACATCGCTTTCATGGTGATAAGTCCATCTCTGACATAAAACCTCACTAAATCTCCTTCAAAAAATGTAATATTTTTCTCCCACATATTTTAAATTTTAATTTTCTTTAAATATCATTCTAAGCTCATACAAATATGCAAACATGCACAGAATATAAAACATAACCATCCTATGATATTGGACAAGGTATCTCACTAATATAATTCTTTCATTCAGTGTATCTCATAGACTTTGCCAAATTTCATGCACTTAAAAAAAAGGTGATGGGGAAGGGCAGTATACTACTACTACTACTACTACTACTACTACTACTACTACTACTACTACTACTACTACTACTACTACTACTACTACTACTACTACTACTACTACTACTACTACTATTACTGCTAGTACTACTACAACTACTACTACTACTGCTGCTACTACTACTAATACTACTACTACTACTACTACTACTACTACTACTACTACTACTACTACTACTACTACTACTACTACTACTACTACTACTACTACTACTACTACTACTATTACTACTACTACAACTACTACTACTACTACTACTACTACTACTACTACTACTACTACTACTACTACTACTACTACTACTACTACTACTACTACTACTACTACTACTACTACTACTACTACTACTATTATTAGATCTATTCCTATTGCTACTGCATCTTAAACTGCCTCAATTATTCTATCAATAATGATAGTTAGAATGATAATGATAGTGATGATAAACTTTTTTTTTGTATCACTGTACAACATAGAGCTTATCAAAAGTAAAACAGATCATGCAGTAAATAATAATACAGTACAGTTAATTGTATTTGATTTAGAGAATAACTCACAAAGAATTGATTCCTTAAGTGTACATTAGAGTAATGTTTGGAGAGTTTGTAGTGTAGGTTGTCATAAATAAAAAAAAACATTTTTCATGACATAAAATGAAAAAAAAAATTAGTATGACATTGTAGATTCTATACTAAACATGACACAACATTATAATGAGTGATGACTGTTTAAGTATATAAAGCAATATATGGTAAATTATAAGTACATGAATATAATTTGTTGAAAGAATAGATTTGTAAAATGAACATTTTATTCATTACATGTATTAAGGCAATACCAACAACAACCAGATCTTCATTACACAAAAAATGATGGGGAAAAAAATGAAACAAACCTATAGAGATTAAAAAAGTGTCATATAGAATATATTATCTTATAGTGACATCTGAAAGTTTCAAGAGCATGACGAATTTAATAATGACACATAAAATATGAAAGAGATATTACACTTAATTTTCTGTAGACAGTATTTACACACGTCTTGTCCAGTCTGCAACTTTTATACTCATCATTGAATAGTGTATTTGATTTTGGCGGTAAAGAGTTATCATAGTGTCTAACAGTTCTTGTCTTTAGCATTCTGTACCTACCGCTACACTGTATCTGTCTGCAATCATATTCTTTAAGTAGTGAATGCGTGGGATCTTTAATGATTTCTAATAGTTTGTTTGTCGTATATTCTTGGAAGAACGTGTCTAGGTCATCTTGTTTTTTTTATCTACCTTGCCCCCTCCTTTTCTTTCTATTTTGTCCAGTGTGACCTTTTCTTGTTTTTGAATTTTACCTCCGCAACAGATGAGGGCAGAACTTAAAACACTGCGTATCATTGAATCAGATCAGATTATGATTACTACCACAATGATTTAAATTTAGAACCTGCAAGGAAAGAAATGCCTAATTCCCCATCCAAATACTTTGCATATCACTCATAACAACTGCAAAAGTATCCATATTTAGAGCAATATATTTGCTTATCAGTGACAATAACTCCTCAACATAAAGATATTTCAGCTTTTTTTCACTTTTCAAATAGGGCAATTGATCTTTGTTCAAATGTTTGCCTTTAAAATTTGAATTTCTGAAATCTTAGTCATTATGATTGACTTTGATTTCAGTCACTGAACTACAAATCCAATAGGAATAAATAAGAGTTATCACAATTAAATTCACACATATGAATGGCAGGGAAATCATTAGAAGCTTGTAATAAAAGCAATTATTTTGAAATAAACTTTTAGATGAAACAATTAAAACTTTCACACGAAACAATTGCCTTTTTCTGGTTTTTAAAATAGGATCAAGTGCTTTTCATTCAAAAGAAAGATCAGCCAAAGCAAATTATTTTCAAAAATGTAAAAAAAATGACCAGCATATTCTCTTAGCATAGTGTTTTCGAATTATAAGATTAAAACCAATGAAATAAAGCTCATCATGAACACTAGAATTTAGAGAATGACCACAGTAAGAAACATAAAGATAAAAAAAAATTATGAACACATACCTATCTCATTCATGCTCTAGTTTACTTTCACTTTTTCATAGAATTTATTGCAAATAATTTCCAAGAAAGCCAGTGGAAATTCTTGAACCATTTATACCAACAGATCTATTCCATATGGAGAAAAATGAATAAACAGCTTACAATAACTATTGGAACACACTGAAGGTTTCTTTTATAGGGATCTTAAACATAACAGATGGAGATTATACATTAGCTTCCTCTTCTTTTTCCTGAATGATTGAAAACACCTTCAGAAATCCAAATTTCGTGGTGCACACAAATCTTTCCTCTCCGAACTCTGAAATCCACCGCACTTGATCCCCATCTCTGAGATGCTTGACCATAGAGCACTTTGCAATTTTCTTGCTTTTCCCTTCTACAAGATATAGCGAACTGCTTGAATCCAAGGCAAAGAAAGAGTTCTCCATACATGCCGCAACACAGATGATATTTTTCATCTCTAGAAGTGGATGATAAGAATTAAGACGGAAAAAAAATATTACTGTGCCTTTCTGCGCTCTCAGAAAGTTTGATAGTAGTACCAGTAGCAGCGTAATTGTCAAAGTAACCTATAAAGATTTTAAATCATGTCCAAGAAAGTATAATATGTAAAGGGAACATGCTGTTCACACGTTACCATTTCTGTATCAAGAAGACATCAACTGTGGAATGATTTTTATTTTAAACATAAGATTATATTGAAAACAAAAGGCTACTTTCTAAGTTAACCAGATCACGACTATTTCTCCTTCCTCATTATATAAAAGTTCAAATACAACAATGAGAAAAACACTACCTCCTCCTCCTTATTTTACTACTACTGCTGCTGCTGCTGCTGCTGTTACTACTACTACTACTACTACTACTACTACTACTACTACTACTACTACTACTACTACTACTACTACTACTACTACTGCTACTACTGCTACTGCTACTGCTACTGCTACTACTACTACTACTACTACTACTACTACTACTACTACTACTACTACTACTACTACTACTACTACTACTACTACTACTACTACTACTACTACTACTACTACTACTACTACTACTACTACTACTACTGCTGCTGCTGCTGCTGATGCTGTTACAACAACAACAACAACAACAACTACTACTACTACTATAACTACTACTACCACTACTTCTACGACTACTACTACTACTACTACTGCTGCTGCACTACTGCTGCTGCTGCTGCTGCTGCTGCTGCTGCTACTGCTACTACTACTGCTACTACTACTACTACTACTACTACTACTACTACTACTACTACTACTACTACTACTACTACTACTACTGCTGCTGCTGCTACTACTGCTGCTACTACTACTACTACTACTACTACTACTACTACTACTACTACTACTACTACTACTACTACTACTACTACTACTACTGCTGCTGCTGCTGCTGCTGCTGATACTATTCCTACTACTTTTAGTAACCTTTAAGCATTTTAAACCATGTCCAAGAAAGTGAAAGATCAAGAGAGGACCTGAAAAATACTAGAAAAAGATGTGACATTATTTTTAAGGAATGGTTGTCAAAGTAACCTTTCAGCTAATAAAATTATGTCTGAGAAAGAAATAGATTTAGGAAGGTCCTGTGAAATACCATGATTATTTTTATGGGACCAGTCAATGTGCTAGAAAATAAAAGACAAAAACGGATAATAAGATAGACCAACAAGTAGAGACAGAGAACAAAAGAGAAAGAGATAAAGAGAGAGGAGGGAGAGAGAGAGGTAGGTAGGGAAAAAGAGAGAGATAGTTGTAAAATAACAAAAGTTCAGAGAAAAATGAGAGTTCCTGTATAAGTAAGCGTGTGATAAAGAATTAATAACAGGGCTGATGATTGTAAAACATAAGTCCCATAAGTGAAAAAGAAAACTTTATTGATCTATTTGGAGTAAAAAAAAATTAATAAAAGAATTAAAAAAAACTAACACACTTATACATAATTCGAAATCTCTAGTAACATAGGAGGCTGATTTCAATCAAAATGAGAATGACAATGGGTTAGATCCATCTTCTTTGTTGAAACCAGTTTTTCTTCATCTTTATGATCTTTTTCACAATAGATACACCTTGTACTGATCAAGATCATAACGCTGGCAATTAGCCTAATTAAATGATAACAAAATGCATACACATTTATATATAAATCCATGCATGATTACCGCGGTTTCCCCCTTTTTAAAAATGTTTATACTGGTATAAAATGTGATTTATCGTGAAACCTTTCAAATGTAAGTGAAAAGCAAAAGAATAAAAACAAAACAAAACAAACAAAAACAAAATGAAAAAGCAAAGACAAAAAAGAAAAGTTAAATCAAAACAGAACCAACCGACCTTTAATGAGACGAAATTTCCTAGTGAAGAGGTCCATTTCATAAAGACCATTTGAATCACATACCAAGAGAGACTCATCCTGGATTTTACTGATGTTGATGATATTGGTAGTTGGGAGGAATGGAGCAAACACCCCCTTTGGTTGAAAATCTATAAGTTGAGGATAAAAGGGAGATGTCTCACAAAAAATTGTCGAAGTTTACAAGCATTGTGGCACAATGAAATATGTACAATCTGGTTATTTTCAGGGATTGCACTATTGTAAGCTCAGTTCCCTCCGATCTTACTTTAAAAAGAAGTTATCGGAATGCATTGTTTAACATTTTAGGACCAAAGGTTAGTAAAACACATCTTAACCGTACAGTAACATTCACACACACAAACCTAAAAAAACTATATATATATATATATATATATATATATATATATATATATATATAAACAAGCAGCCTCAAGAACATAATATTGAGATTAAGAGTCGAAGAAAGAATCGTGTGAGAAATACTTTTGACATTTAATGTATGCTGTACGTCCAATATTCCAAGCAAGGTGCCTAGCCCACCTACATTGCATGTCCCCAAATCTGTTGATTTCCCCGTTCCGTATGACATTTAGAAGTACAAAGTAAGTCATGTTTTATACTGCGAAAAAGAGGCACTAAATGCAAAGCAATTTAAAATCCGATTTCATAATTAAATTCAGCCATGTTGAAAATGTGTGTGTGTATATACATATATAAGTTGATATGTATAAGCGTGTATGTGTATGTTTGTATGAGAATAAAGAGATAAGGTAATAACCAAAAAAGGTATATATATATACTCTCTCTCTCTCTCTCTCTATATATATATATATATATATATATATATATATATATAGAGAGAGAGAGAGAGAGAGAGAGAGAGGGAGAGAGAAAGAGAGAGAGATAGACAGACAGACAGAGAGACAGAGAGACCGAGGGAGGCCTATCAATATATGAGAATTCATTGATCCACTCTAAGTGAACACTTACCTACAGATTTAGTGACAACTCCCGAGGTCTTCATGAAAACAATTTTGGATTTGTGAGCAACAGCAAAAGAGTCTGGACCGAAAGCAGCAATAGCGGTGATTGCGTTTTGATTTTGTGTATAAATATTCCTGTCTTTACACTGAAACTAACATGAAAAGCAAAAATTATTATTATTATTTGATGAAAATCACATGATATGGTTTGTTTTGCTCATCACATGACAAAATGTATAAATGCATCCTTAATTTTGTTATAGTTGAGAACTTTCTAATAATAGATTGATTAGGTAACCATCCCATAGGCTTGACTAAATTTTGTATTTATTACCAAAACATACAAAATTTGAAATGAAATGAATGGAAGAGTACAGGGTTTCAGCATAAAATACTCTCTGCTAAAGTAAAGCCAAAGAGGATTTGATAAAAAGTCAACAAAATTATTGCCATTAGTTAACCAAGAAAATATGGACAAGAATAAATCCTACTAGATCTATATCAATGCCAAATCCAGTGTCAACAAAATCAATTTTGTAGTTTAGTAAAATGTCCTGACTGAAAGTATTCACAAAAAAAATTTTTTTATTGTTAACAAACCACAATGAATTTAAATCTAACCCTTTAAGTGCCTTGAAAGTCTCACTTTATAAAAATAAAATAAAAACAATAAAGTCAAATTAACTGTCAAAAAAAAAAAAAAAGATTTCAATTGTATTCCAAGGGATGTCAAAATATAGACCAACAGTTGAAATAAAACAGATTCAAAACCAGTTTAAGAAAGGGTTTATGCCTTTATTCTTCTATTATATATATATATATATATATATATATATATATATATATATATATATATATATATATGTGCAATTTTAAAATAACTAAGTTAATTGCCTTTGCTTCTTTTCCACTACCCAAACTTCAAGCCAACCTCCCAATTTGAGCTGAAGATAAAAGAAAAAAAAGTTATCTCTCATGTTTAAAATGGTACAGTAAACTGATTAATTATTTTCTTCATCGCAATTACAGTTGAACCCCTTTTTAAAGACTCCGTAAATGTAAGGAAAAACAAAAGAGGGTTCTTCCCAACAAGTTATTTGGACGTAGAAATCATGTTTGTACCTTTATAAATTAATCCCTGAATTTAAAGCCTTTCTGCGATTTTCAAGGTCTTAATTTTAAGTTTTCTCTATATTATATAAATAGGCATTCCTACATTAAGCATGTTAAATCAATGTAAAGAAACATTAAACCATGCTCCCTGTCACCTTCAACCAAACATGTTGAGGAAAACAAAAAGTAAGGAAAAAAGGAAAGCTCTAAAAGCATAAAAAGTAGAGGAAAATCCTCCGATAACAGAAGAGAAAATCACCTGGTACTCATTTCTGTAACGTGTTAGGGAGTTGCATCTTATCTGGAGCCCGTCCGTCAAGATAATGGAGGCGCCTCCCTTCAACACAGCCATTTTCTGGTATTCAGTTTTCAAATCTTGGCTGAGGACAGCTGTTATTTCTTCCTGTTAGCCATGTTTGTTAGAATTGGAAATAAATTAAATGTAACGTTCAACTTCCAAATTGATCCTATGTTGATCCAATTTTTAGTCTAGCCTATGAATATATAGTTCTTATTATGGATGGTATTATCATCATACAATTAAAAGAAAAAAGGACAATTTTAAAAGGATTAAATTAATAGTTTTGATGTACAGTTGTCTCCTTATAAATTCCCAGGCTTCTGGAGGCTTCAATAGCGTGTGTAGGAAATGTGTGTTTTTGTAAAAAGTATTTTAAATAATGACCAGTTGCTTTCCTTATTACATCACCAAAAATATTAGGTGGCTTCCCTTGATTGCCCTGACCTTTTTCGTGGACAGCAGGTAAATTCTGTATGCAATTTTCGAGTCCCTTTTGTTATTTTTTTGTTTGTTTGGTTGTTTTTTTTTTGTTTTTTGATTTTCTTTATTTTTTTTTTTAATATGATTTGTTTCATTCATAATTTATTTTTACTGTTATCAACTAAGAAATGATTAAAAAAAATGAACCCTATCTGCACAGCAAATTCTGTCGCCTTTTCTTTCAGAAGAGGGACATTGATTTGTGCCTGTCGTTCATTTTACCGTTCAAGCTATTTCAGAAGAGGGGCATTGATCCGTACAATTTGTTCATTTTACGTTCAAGCCATTTCAGAAGAGGGACATTGATCCGTACAAGTTGTTCATTTTACGTTCAAGCCATTTCAGAAGAGGGGCATTGATCCGTACAATTTGTTCACTTTACGTTCAAGCCATTTCAGAAGAGGGGCATTGATCCATACAAGTTGTTCATTATACTGTTCACGCCATTTCAAAAGAGGGACATTGATCCGTACAAGTTAATCATTTTACTGTTCAAGCCATTGCAGAACAGGGGCATTCATACATACAAGTTGTTCAGTAGGTAGAAACTAATTGGAGAGATATATAACAGAGAGTCTTCAGAGAAGAAACCCTCTTGCAGCAAGTGTTTCGGCCCTGAACTTCTGACCCTCTAAGGGGGCCGGGCCACACCCAGGTCATGACTCCCTGATATCTCTTTTTTTTTTGCACAGCGCCGGAATTCAAACCCACACCTTCATCTCTTGATGAATAGCTGATCCAGGCACTACACCACTTCGCCAACTAGTCTTGCAATGGTTAGAGCATTTTTAATCATTATGAAGGAACCTTTCGTTTCTCCTGCTACAGATCCAGGGGGGGGGGGGGGGGGTGTTTTCGGCTATTTCCGCCAGGAACTTTCGAGCTTTTGTTCTTTTGTTGCCACATATTGAAAGTTTAGTCAGAAGGTCGTAGACTGATGACCCTACGAATCCTCTGGCACCAGCCTCAACGGGCATCACCACAGCTTTGTAGCCTGCATCTTCTAGCTCTTTGGACAGATTTAGGTATTTCTTTCTTTTGTAGATGAGGGCATCTTCCATTCTGTTTTCACAATGAACTATAAGCTCCACCATGATCAGTTGTGTGGAAGCTGAATGGATCACGATATCAGGCCTCAGTCTTGTTTCTTTGATTAAATTGGGGTGACTGCCCCATTCTGGAAGGTCTGCTGAAACATCCCAGTCGTCACAACCGTCTAATAGGCGTTTTCTCTGGTTTGTTGTCCTCACCGGTCTTCCGTGCCATGACTTCGCGCCCCCCTCTGTTGCGAATATCAACGCGTTGTTCATTTTACTGTTCAAGCCATTTCAGAAGAGGGGCATTGACCCATGCAAGTTGTTCATTTTTCACAAGTCAAAACTGAAAGGCATTTTCGACATCTTCATCCTTGACAGTTCTTTTTCTCTTCCTTAATAGGTTCTTAATCTCACATTTCTCTGTCTTTCTTTACTTGGCCATTGTAGAGTTTGTTATGTTGTATGATCTTGCTAATTCTGGGTCCCATATGATTCTAATTATGAAGAATCTGAAGTTTTGTTTCCATTCTAAAGGTCGTAGGAGTGGACATATATTTATTGTTTCAGGTCTTTTAGGTTGAATCTTTAAAAAAAAAAAAGTAGTGACTGGATATAGATTTTGAGATGACTGATCAAATAATTAAAAAATCTGTCAAACTGCTACAGAGTATATTTAGCCGGACCATGTTTGTATCCAGAACTCTGTAATCCTGACATTTGATTTATGATAGATAGAGGAATTAGACAAGAAATAGCTTAAGTGGAATCAAGATAAACCTAGGCATATGAATCAAAATTCAGACTTTTTAAAGTTTTGGCACATGTCTATTTATCATTCTTTATCTAGGATAAAGGTTACAAAGCAAAATAAAAGACATTGAAAGTTTCTTCCTTTGCAGCTTCAAATTTGAACAAGTCTACGGAGATGTGTGCCTGAATCATAAAGATCTCTTAATTATCAGAAAACATAAAGATTCTGATATTAGTTAACTCCATGTATTCATAGATCTCATGAGAGGATGCACCGAGATCGTATACTTCACATACTAGAAAAATCAACTCACATGATGAGAGTGCAAAAATATTATAGAAGATCCGCACTTTGCATGTTCCTTAATAAGTGCTAGTATAAAATCATCACTTAAAACATCAGTGTCTAGGAAAACAACTGTGTCATCTTCAGGGCGTTTCATAAGATAACTTTCCTTAGGGCTGAGATGTTGGAGAAAAGAGAAAAGAAAAGAGAAAAAAAACCCAATGAAAATATTGAATCCATAATGAGCACAAAAATTTTTTTTTTAAAAAGTGTCCATGGAGTGCAATTATGTTGGACAACGCAAGGTTATAAGAAATTGTTAAACAGCACGACTGTGGCTTCTATAAATCATGGTTTCAAAATCAAGTATATTTTTCACCTTCCATTTTTTGTTCAGAATGTAAGCATACAGCCTTTCTAGGACAAACAAAAAAGCTGAAAAGTAGGTTTAGAGTAAAATTAAAGTGATATGAGATGAAAGTAACATGTTGTGGTAAGAAATGGGAAAGCTCCAAATTTGCTCTGAGACCCGAGAGAAAAAAAAAAATTCGAAGGAGATTTATTCAAAGAGACTACTTCAGACTTCTAGTATATAAAATACAAAGTGTTATGAACACACACACACACACACATATATATATATAAAATACTATATTAGTTTTATATATATAATACATTGAGTTGTCCAGCATAATTTCATCAGATTCCACTGAATCTTTATTTTTTAACTTAGATATATATATATATATATATAAATAAAACTTTATTTTTTAATTTAGATATATATACTAACATGTAAAAGGAAGGATAAAAGTCTATTGCAACAATGGTTTTTATTACAGTGCCAATCTTAACATATAGAGCCCATTCAAGATATGCCAAATTTCTTGTGTTGGACCAATTGCCTACCATTGAATATGCTGTTGTTTTTGCTTCTTTGCTTAAGCAACAATAAAAATTCTCTGTGTTGGTAGAGTGAAACCTTAACATGAAAACCTTTGAATGCAATAAAACCTGTCAGAGTACTTCAAACTACTATGTTTGACAGCCACAGTCTTCTCATTTGATTTCAGCTACTCAAATGGAAACCATTCACACCACACTGCAAAGAGTGTTGGAATAACGAGTTGGTAAGAGACTATTTCTATATGCAAGATGGACATCAAATACTCATAAATTAAAAAAGGCTTCTCACACTAGATTTTGTTTCAATACTATCTAATGGACCACAATCAATTTAAAAATTGATTCAAATAAATGAGTGGCAGCTAGAGGCGTTCATAATGATTCTGATACGGGAACATACAAGGTCGAAACAGTTTTTCTAAAGAAATTCATGATTATTATCAGAAAAGAGTGATCTTAATTCAACTCTTCATAAGTTTCCCTACAAAAATAAATTAAAACAAAAACTGTCAACATATACAAACAGGTTTAATGTCTGTACATTTTTTTAAAAATTGGGCATTTCTTTAGCACATTACATGTTTAAGAAATTTGGTGAGTTAGAATAAAGCCAGGGCGTCACTATGATTAAAAAGCAGAAACAAGAACAAAGTTCCATCAAAGCATGGTCCAGTTGGTGTGAAATGAAATAAAAAAAAAATTACAAAACAAATAACAAAGAGCAAAGAAAAAAAAAATACTAACTGCTTAAAACAGTATAAATAACATTACTGAAATGGCTTAAAGAAGCGAAGAAAAGCTATCAAGATCACAACTCTTATCTGCCCTCCTCCCTTTTCTTTCTCCATCTCTGCATACGTGTAGCGACACCACAAAATGATTTGGTTTTTTTTGCGGGAGAGAGAAATTTTTGGGTAAATGCAATTTCCTTAAAGAAAACTTATAATTTCCACTTTCTTCTGCTCATATTTGTAAATTTTGTATTTTTTCAAAAGTAAAAGCACTTTAAATACCGAGGCTTTCAAACACTTTTGAGGCATTTTCCCAAGCAGCCGTCTGCTGCAAAGCGCCTCATTTTGTGGCGCCGCAACTTATATATGTAAAATATTTTTAACTTTCTCCATTTTGAGTGAAGAAATAAGTACAAAATCAAATAAAAGAAAAAAAAGAATAAAAATTTAAGAAAAAAAAGAAATAAAAGGGGTGAACTCAGGAGTAAATAAAACAACAATGTGTAACATAGCGCTATCAACTGTAAAAGCTGTATTAAACTGCAAACCTATGAGAAAGTCCACATAATAAACTATATATGTCAAGGGAAGTTCAAAAAGATTCTTACTTAAGGTCCATTTGTTGGTACTTTTCTGGAACTGGAACACTGTCTGGCTCAGGGAAAACAATACTGGAACTATCTGCTGCTGCACACGCTCCCTCATCTTCATTACTGACACGTTGCTGAGGAGAGAGAAAAGTGATCATGAGAAGAGTATCCAAGCTACAAAGAGTGAGAGGGAAAGAAAGAGAGAGAGAGAGAGAGAGAGAGAGAGAGAGAGAGAGAGAGAGAGAGAGAAATAGAAAGAGAGAGAGAGAGAGAGAGAGAGAGAGAGAGAGAGAGAGAGAGAGAGAGAGAGAGAGAGAGAGAGAGAGAGAGAGAGAGAGAGAGAAAGAGTGAGATTGGTGGATAAATAGATAAATAAAAATATAGAAAAAGAGAAGCAGAATGAAATGGTGACGGACAAATCTCTAAAGAAGAACACAGAGATGAAGCAAAAGGTGGAAGTAAGTGTAGAAAACTGAAAAAAAAAATTTTTTAAGTGACCAGAGAACTAAAAATATACCTGAGACCTTTTCTGGCATATCAATATTGCTAAACGCAATTTTGAAAAAAAAAAAAAACAAAACAAACATCAGGCACCTTCTACCCCATAGCCCATGACAGATGGCAGGGCTAGGCTACCTGATTTTTTTTCATGAATTTCTGCAGCAGTTTTTTTTCAAAAAAACGTGTCTGTGTAGAAGAAGCTTTGGTAACTTCACCACTGGCAGTGTGCTGAGGAGAAAAATATAAAAAAATTATAAATAAAGGAGTGAAAAAGAGAACAAATGAGGGAGAAATAAATAGATAGAAAGATATAGGGAGAGAGAGAGAGAGAGAGAGAGAGAGAGAGAGAGAGAGAGAGAGAGAGAGAGAGAGAGAGAGAGAGAGAGAGAGAGAGAGAGAGAGAGAGAGAGAGAGAGAGAGAGAGAGAGAGAGAGAAAGAGTGAGAGACAATAGTGAATAAGAGAATAAATTAGATATATCAAAAAATATTCAGACAAAAAAATAGTTATATAGAAAAATAGATAGATGATCACTTTCCATGAATGAAATGGGATCACTCAGAGCTAAATCTTGAAACAAAAGTAAGTGAGAGAAAACATGAGATTATAAAGAGAAAAATATAGATGCAGGTGACTGGAATATCTTTACCAAATAGATTCTTTCTCAGTTTTAGAAATGAAAATTTTCTACAGCACTAATACAGACTAACTTTTGTGGTCAGTGCAGTATTGACAATAGAAGCCTGTGACTCATTTCAGATAGTCAGTAATTTTAGGTTCTCACTAGAAAAGTTTGAAATAGTTCCATTCAACTTTTTTTTTAGGTCAGCTTGCCCACTTGAGAAAATGCCACATTTATAAAACCTCTAATATTCAGTTTCAGACCCTTTAGGGTTACTGATTTTTTTTTTATATACCCTAACCACTACAAGCAGATCTAATACCCTTTCTTGCATATCATACTTGTGTCAAGTAAGCTTTGGAGTTTTGAGAAAGAAATAATGCAAACAAAATACAACTACAATCCCATACCCCAGACTGATTATAGATTTACCTGATTGCTTCGTATGAAATTCTGCACAAAGGATATTTTTTTTTCTATGGTATGCATGAAAACTTGATGCTGTGGAATATAAAAAGAAAACAAATTATTCACCATTTTTATTCACTAACTTGATTTTTTATCCCATTTTGGTACAAATACGATAAAAAAATCAATAACAGTACCATAAGCTTTTTATTCACAAGTTATAACGATTTAGTTTTTATCTGTCTTGGGTTTAAAAGTTTTTCTATAACAATCTCAGCTTTGGGTGGAATCTCTTTACACCCTATCAATTAGCATTACAAAGACAAAAAAAATATTATTGTATACATTAAGCATCTTGTATATCCAAAATTAGAGAGACAACAATGTGGATTTTTTTCCTGCTTAAGCGAGTGCAATTTCCCTTAACACATCTTTCTGTGCAGTAACACTTGAAAAGAGAGAATTTCTAATGCTACCGTTATTTCTAATGCTGAGATCCAACGCCCGAAATGTTTTGTCAACTAATGTAACATGGCATCAAACCTAATCAACAACATAATCCATTCTCTTTGACCAATAATATGCCATTTTTTTTTCCTGTAGAAATTTACAATTTCAGCCATGTGGAGCAGAAATTTTTTTTAAAAGACAAAAAGAGGAAACTGAATAATTGTGAAAATTGAAAACGATTTAAGCTCATTAAGTCTTTAGACTTTGTAAAAAATACTGATTTATTTCTGTTTTTGTAAGAATGCTTGTATTGGGTTTGATACACTGACTCTGCATTTTACAATACATACATCTGTAACAAACTTCTTGTAATTTTTTCTGTGTCTTGAACTCTTTGACTTTACTTCCTGCACTGTCTTGGTCAGCTTTTTAATTTCTTCTTTGAGGTCAAGATTTTCTTCCTTTAACTCCTCAATTTCACCTGCATCATAGAAAATGAAAAAAAAAGTTAATTTAAAATCTTAAGCATAGCAGAAACATAGAATATCAGAAAATGTTGAGAATATCATGGAAAAGAGAAAAGGATTATAGATATTACAGAAATTTTGGAAAAAATGAATGCAATCAGCAATGAACAAATGAGATTTTTGAGGAATGTAAAGATTGGAAAACATAAATCTCCTGAAATATAAGAGTACAAGCAGAGCTCTAAGTGTTATAGTGAAAATAGCTTTGTAAGGACACTATACAACAAAGATGAGTTTAGATCTGTAACATTAAATATCTTTGACAGCTGGCCAAAATGCCCATCATATATGCTCTTTCAAAGTTTTCAAAATAATTTGTGATGAATTCAAATCAAACATTGCCAAAAGGAAAATTTTAACAGCAATGTCTTGGATATGAAAATTCACAGAAAATATTTGAATTGGTACCGAAAAGTTATATAATATTAAAATAGAAACAAAACAAAAAAAAAATAACATAAAGGAAAAAATATGGATGCAATGACTGGAATATTCCACTTTTTTTTGAAGTTTTGCAAAAATGATTCTATCTAGACTAAATATATATATAAAAAAAAAAAACATTCACCTTTACCGTAATTGCTTGTCTTGCTTATTGTAAATATTATGAAAATGTTCATGATAAACACTTTAGAAAAGTTGAATGACAAAAACATTAGCTATAAATGACTGAAATAAAAAAAAAAGGTGTTAGTTATCAGGTGTAACTGTGTGCATGAACAACTAGTCATAAAACTGCATCATTCTATTACATGGCAATATATATTACTTTGATTAAAATGTTAAAATTGTAAGGAATGG
>JAWDGP010003698.1:122500-155000 GCA_033675545.1 Elysia crispata | reverse complement strand
CATTCATGAAAACAAAAATATCTTAAAGCCACCGTATTGGGAGAGAAAAACAATTCCTTTTGTTACCAAAACGATTGGAAAGTATTCGTCACCTAAGTCCATTAAAGCGATCGTACAAAATTTAGGGTAGGCCTGAATCTATCGTTAACGTGATCGTTAGCTCTCTTTAAAAAGTCCGCCCTAACGATAACCTAACGACCTGTCGATAACGAAAATTTGTCTTTTGAATACGTCGTTAAATTAACGCATGCGTTAGCCAGTTAACGACAACCTAACGATAGCGTTAAATTCTTTTGAATACGGGAACTGATAAAAACAAATATTACTTTCTTGGCGTTTCTTTTAACTTCAAGCTTTTGCTCTCACCTACATCATTTTTATTCAGTCTTAATTCAACTTCAACATTTCTCTCTCGTTTCATTTGTTTTATTCTCTCTCTCTCTCTCTCTCTCTCTCTCTTACTAATCTCCAGCCTGGTCTAAAAGAAAATAGGTTGAGAAAGTTTATCATGAAGTTCGTAACACATTCGAATCACTTATATTAGATAATGCCATTTCAAACACTGCTATGAAAAGTTCTCCACTTCGTTTAACATTCCCTAAGAATCTTAAGCTGAGTTAAAGTCTTTTCATCGAGTCAGGAAGAGATTTAGTTAACGGAGGTCAATTCCCACCACCAGATGCATTAACAAGGCATCAAACCAAGACCTCTGGGGATATAAATTTAATGCTCTACCAACTGGCATCCTTCAAGTTGCCATGATTAATGGCATTGACCTTTCACCTCTCCTGATACATGTATTTTTAATTTAGTTGCCGCTTTGGTTTATAATATATATAAACAAGGGCCAAATTGACAAAATTCAATGAACATTTTTCTACACTTTGTTCACGTGAAATTAAGGAAAAACCCAAAACAATAACGAAAATAATCAAAAAAACTTTATTTTACCACTTTACAATCATTCTTTTGAACAAACTTAACAGAGGATGCCATATATGCTGTTTTTAGAGAGGCACTGTATACATGTCACAAAACTGACACAGGAAGATCAAGGCATAAATATATTTAGAAACTGAAATTTGAGCATTACACCAAGGTATTCCAGCAAAATTTGTTTGATAGAAAATTCCTACCAGGCATTGCGCTTTTTATTTTATCTATTTCAATGTGCAAAAGTAACTTATCAGTTTTCCAAATATTTCAAAAACTTCTAGCAAATGCTGTAAAAATCTTCCAAAAAATTAAAAAAAAACAAGACATGGCATTTAGACACACAATGTTTACCTTTGCTGGAAGGAAGGACAAGGAAGGAGGAGGGGAAATGAACAAAATTGAATTGACATTCATGTGATGACATTAATTTGTATATAAAAATAATTGCAGTTAATTGAATAATAATTATCACAGCCTGCAATTGTTATAACTCGAATGCTTTTACTCTTTTTTGGCTTTGACCAAGCTTAGCTTATGACAGAAAGAAAAAGGCATGACTGCATCAAAATCTTAAAAATATATCACAATAAGACTAGAAAAACATCAATTATAACACAGGTATGCATATGACTACAATGCGTATCTCTTCAACTGATAAACAGTTCATTTCAATTGTTTCATTTTAAGCACAAGGCATTGTGTGGATAACAAAGCTTTATTTTAATAGGCTCTTAGCCTCATTTACGACTATATAGATTATAACTAAATATTACAAAAAAATATTTGTTTGATCTTAATATTATTTAAAATAGATGTAACTTATAATCCATAAAAAATTGAATTTAAAAGCATTTGAAATTGCAAATGGATTAATAAAATGACTCTTAATTTTGATTCACTTTAAATGAAGACTCTTATCTCTTGATATTGATTTATATGAAAAAAATGGCTCCAAGTAGATTCAAACAAACCCAATTTTTTAACTAATGTTTATCATTTATTCATATAAATAAAATTAATGTTTCATAACAATCTGACGTTGTTTCATGTAAAGAGACGACTCTTCAGCGGGATTTATATGAGCTCATTGAAAGAAAAGACTATTTATTTTGATTCATGCACAAAAAACACCTCTTGTAAAAGATTTATGTAAATTGACTCTTGATATTGTTTCATAAATTGAGAAATGCAAGGAACATATAAAATGCTCATAAACTAATCCGAGAATGGAAACAAAGGGAAACTAAAATGTAAAAACCAGAGAGTGATCCACTTAAATAATACTAAAATTTTTCAAGGAGCAAAAATTTTTTCCACCACGAAAAATTATCCTTTCCCAATACCCTCCCCCCCCAAAAAAAAAAAACAAAAAAACAAAAAAAAAAAACAAAACAAAAAACAACCCCCCCCCAGAAAACTTTAAAGCCTTTAAAATTTTCAGCCAGTTATTGGTTCTAAGTTCGAATATGCCTTCTAAATTTAAAAAAAGGACAAAAAACATATTTTAATTTTATTATATATATATATATATAATAACAAAGCCTTAATATACATAAAAAAAATAAAAATACTGATTGGTTTTCAGTGAGCATTCTTCCATGCTCAAAAGATCTAAATGCCTCAAGGTTCATTTAATTAGGAGTCGATTGCGAAGATCAATGCGAAACCAAACTGTGTACAGCATACACATCTTTTCTTTTCATTGACAGACACATGCGTCAATTTATCCCCTGATTTTAGCTGATCTGCCAATGACCAAACTTGCTGAACCCTCTTGCAATCCCGTCCTATAAGATACAACTTGTTGTCTTTTTGATCACAGGCAAAGAACGAGCCATCCAAATACGCTGCGACTGAAGCAGCAGACTTTATCTGTGGAACTAGAAGACAATATCTGGTAAGTGGTATGAAAATATACTATAAATTTAAACACACAGATTCATAGTGATAGCCACTAAACTAGAAGACAAAATCTAGTATGAATATAATATTAATTTAAACAAACAGATTCATACTGATAGCCACTATGAAGAAGTAACATACAAAAGAGAAGTGTCATTCTAATGATAACTTATTCGCGGCTGCTGATATCTTTTGGGTACCAATTAAATGTAGGTTTGATATATCACCATACAAATAAAGATAAGAACTGCTTGATATTTTGAATTAATGGACATGATCTATTACTGTTTGAGAGTTCAACATTAAAAGTGAAATATTGGACATTCACTGCAACCTTGGTGATTCAGGCACTAAAAGTTAGAATTTTGACACTGAACTCTTTGAAACCATATAAAATGAATTTTTTGCATCTAAGAAAGTAAAACAAATGGAACTCTTGAAATTTCTATGACGATTACTTTGAAGTATTTAGAAAATAAAAAAGTGCCATGTAATTTTATTTTTGAAAGGCCTTTAACAATTATATGAGTGGTTTGTGTCTTAACTGCCTAGAATGCCTCAATTTTTTATGGTAGCTAACTATGGGCTCTGAACATCATCTTGCTTCAACTCAAACAGTATTGGATAAGGTAAAATTGGGATTATTGGAAGATTTTTAGAACTGAATTACCTTAAAACAATTGGAATAAGGCTAAAAAAAATACTATAATTACCTCTATAGAAGGTCCTAGCTCAAAAGGGAGGGAGGGAGAGAGAGAGAGAGAGAGAGAGAGAGAGAGAGAGAGAGAGAGAGAGAGAGAGAGAGAGAGAGAGAGAGAGAGAGAGAGAGAGAGAGAGAGAGAGAGAGAGAGAGAGAGAGAGAGAGAGAGAGAGAGAGAGAGAGAGAGAGAGAGACAGACAGACAGACAGACAGAGAAAAGTCACCCAAATGGTACATAAAACAGTATTGGAGAAACAGAAACCAATAAAAAAAACGCAAAGAGACTTTACAGCAAAATAATACATTAAGAAAAGCAATTTACCCATAAACAATTCAACAAATCTACAACGGTTGAAAAACCTAAAATCTTTCTCTTTCTTCATTCGGCAGCTCATTTTTCTTTCCTCAATCTTGACAGTGGAAAAATTCCAACCCGAGTTAGAAATTTCTCAACAGCACCTGCAATTGACAGAAACTGAGAAAACACCAAGAAGCTAAGTCTTCCTAACCTTCAATCAATGTAGAGCTTCCAGTGAACGGTTCCCTCTTGTGCAGACCATATGAATCACAAACCACTAGGGTATCATCTGTTGTAGAACACATGTCAAAGGCTGGTGGACACCACACCATTGAGACTAATCTGTAAAGTCCCCAAGGCTGCTCTGAATTGAAGATAATAATTGAAATTAAAGAAAAACATTCATCACGAAATAGAGAGAAAGTGTGCCTAGGCGTTCGTGGTTCATGACAAATTAGAATCAAAAGGCGTCAGAATTTTCAACTCTGATCTTTCTCAAATGCGAAATCATCTGATAAATTTGGGCTCAAAGATTGTGATAAATCTCATGCAAAGCTCGATTGTCCTAAAATGTTATATCTTATCAATGTACTTAATAGACTCTTGCTGTTGAAGGGTAATAAGTTATGCTATTTATTCAGAACAGGTAACTAAGCATAGCTAGGAAAAATTTTCAGCATGTCTACTTCTCTTTGGCTTAAATATTACATATATCTAAGGTAAAAGCTTAGATACTAACTGATAAAAAAACAACTATTCAATGGAAACTTTTCATAAAAAGGGGAAAAAAATTCAAGCTGATCATTCAATGGACAACTGGACAACATATAAAAAAATGTCTTTAAAAGTTGAATTTGAATAAATAAGAGTAACTCAAGAAGAGACTATGACAGAGAGAGAGAGAGAGAGAGAGAGAGAGAGAGAGAGAGAGAGAGAGAGAGAGAGAGAGAGAGAGAGAGAGAGAGAGAGAGAGAGACAGAGAGAGAGAGAGAGAGAGAGAGAGACAGACAGACAGACAGAGAGAGAGAGAGAGAGAGAGAGAGGGATGGAGGGAGGGAGAGAGAGAGAGAGAGAGAGAGAGAGAGAGAGAGAGAGAGAGAGAGAGAGAGAGAGAGAGAGAGAGAGAGAGAGAGAGAGAGAGAGAGAGAGAGAGAGAGAGAGAGAGAGAGAGAGAGAGAGAGAGAGAGAGAGAGAGAGAGATGGAGAGAGAGAGAGGGAGAGAGAGAGAGAGAGAGAGAGAGAGAGAGAGAGAGAGAGAGAGAGAGAGAGAGAGAGAGAGAGAGAGAGAGGGGGGGGGGCAGGCAAAGAGAGAAAAAGAGGGGCAAAGAGAGACACATTGTATGATACATTGTATAACTCTTAACCTACCTATAACTCTATACACAGCTCCATCATGAGTTGCCATCAGAAGAATGCTGCTATATCTTGCCACTGCCAGGATAGAATGGCTACAAGCTGCTATTGCACTTACAGCATCTTCATCCCTCTTATATATTTCATCAATATTTTCAACCTGGAAGAGGAGAAAAATGCAATATTCATAAATAACGAAGTTTATTATTAATCCTTAGAGAAAATGACTTTAAGGTATTAGCTTTTAAAAACACTAAGAAATAATTACATCCTCCTGTTACAAGTTACAATCAGTGGCATAAACCAAGATCTGCTCGTAAATGCAATTCATGGCCTCATTCATTCTCTAGGACAAAGTCTAATTGCCGTTAGATACCTGCTCTTATTTATATAAAATAAACGGACAGAGGGTTTAAGTTGAAATTTGAAGATTTCCTTTGCTCAGCTTTAAGGTTAATTAAAATGATTTAGCTGATAATGCCCTTCATTTAACTGATAACTGCTATTTGATCCTTATCAAGACTGGTTTGCAAGTAAGCCTGCATCCTAACAGGGGCATCTACTCTCGATTTATGCTTGAAATTTATTGCTGAATAAGTACAAAGTTACCTTGACATTGGTACTTATTCATACTTATTCATATATAATATATTTCAAAAGTTTTTTGCTATCATCCTTGAATTTTTACGTTAGGCCTTCTTTTTAACAGATAACAAAAGTTAATGCATAAAAGATGTAATATGTGTTGAGGTAATCGATCATATTTATGTCTACATCAAGTATCAAATAACATGTAGCATTCACGTAAACTTCTAGTAAATATGCAATTACATGAAATGAATGTTTGTTACTATAAAATGATAAAGTCGAGCATGGATCTGTATGAATGTTTAGAGAATTTTTGACTATTCTGATAAAGCTACACCTGAAAATTCAGAGGCAACAGCCATATTTGATAAATGTGTAGAGACGCCACAAATAGGAACGTTTTGCAGCGGTTGGGTATTTGGGAAAAAAGCCATATTCATCAAGAAGGCTTGAAATCCTAGCTATTTAAAGTAATTTTCCTTCTGAAACAATAATAAAGTTGAAAATTTTGTACCTATAAAAAGCAGAAATTTCAGGCTCTCTTCAGGAAAATTGCATTTACCCAAAAATTTCTCTGTTTCTCATTTTGTGGTGTCACAACACGAATGCTTAAAGTATTTAAATCTCTAATTTGTTGAAGTCATTTAGAGATCACATGGATATGCATACAACCAAAAACTCATCTTCTGTTATTAAAAGATTTGATATTTTTAACATACGTGTATCTTTCCTTTCCCTGGACATTACCATAAGTAAGATTTGACTACACTAATCCTTGCTATAAGTAAGATTTGACTACACTAATCCTTGCTATAAGTAAGATTTGACTACACTAATCCTTGCTATAAGTAAGATTTGACTACACTAATCCTTGCTATAAGTAAGATTTGACTACACTAATCCTTGCTATAAGTAAGATTTGACTACACTAATCCTTGCTATAAGTAAGATTTGACTACACTAATCCTTGCTATAAGTAAGATTTGACTACACTAATCCTTGCTATAAGTAAGATTTGACTACACTAATCCTTGCTCTACTCATTTTCCCAGTCTCAGTCCCGAGTCTTACCGCCTCTACTCCATGTTCATCAACAGACAACTATTCCCCTCTTTTATTTAATCCTCCATTTCAATCTTTTTCCTTATTTTTGCACAGAACGCCTCTTTTCAGTGCTTTTCCGTCTCCACCTCAGCAAATCTTCTCCCTCAGCAAATCTTCTCCCTCAGCAAATCTTCTCCCTCAGCAAATCTTCTCCCTCAGCAAATCTTCTCCCTCAGCTGTTTTCCAACTCTTCTTTATTATTGCCAAGATCTACCCCTTCTACTCTTTCTTATCCTCATCCATGTAATCCTCTCCCTTTTCCTTTTCCTGGTCTCCTCCATCTTGATAAGACTTTTCATTGTCACATCCTTCTTCTAAAATAGATTATAGGCATAAGTCCAGGCGGATGTCAAAGTTGATAGAGAAAGTCCCATTACTTATTCTCAAAAAAATTTAATACTGAACAGGTGGCTGTTTATTGTGCATGAGTTATAAAAATATGAAGGTGGTAGTTGCCTACTAAGGGACTCACATTTAAAAGTGCTAAAAAAGGTGAAAATGAATAATGAGATGGATATACAAGTAAAGAGAAAGGAAGAGAAAGCGGGCGAGAGAGAGAGAGAGAGAGAGAGAGAGAGAGAGAGAGAGAGAGAGAGAGAGAGAGAGAGAGAGAGACAGAGACAGAGACAAAGACAGAGACATGCAGGTATAATAATGTTTGCTTCCTCTAGCTTACAAACAAAAATGCCTTAAAAGAATGAATAAAAAAAGCAACCATGTACAGATAAAAGATCTACCTCCAGATAAATCTTACCTCATATGACTGGTTTTCCCAGTGCAAGTAAAAATAAATGACAGAAATCTTGGAACCATCAGTGGTAGCAATATATCTTCCTTCCTTTAGGAGAATCATTTTTCTTTCCGGGTGTCTTGTCACAACATTATATTTCCTTTGGGAGTTATCCTGGGAAAAAAAAAAAACTAGACAAATTATTTTCTTGTGTAAAATCACATTTTTTGACGATTTCACGTAGAAACCCCCTACCCCCCCCCCCCCAAAAAAAAAAAAATACCCTGCATTTTTAAAAGAGTGTTTATTAAACCTTAATGAAATACACAGTTGTATTTTGGTGCTGGTATTGAGGTAGGGATACTTTGTACGTTTTTTTTTCATTCAAAAATACATTCTTTCCGGATTATTTTAACAAAAAAAAACAATCGGTCCATCTAAATCCATGCCGTTGTATACCTAGAAGCTTTTCAAGAAACAAAACTTAAATCATTATTTCTCAACATTCTCAGCCGATACTGTACATTTTTAAATTTTGATCCCATTATGAACCAAGTGAACGCACAACAACATTACCCCAAAGGCTTGCACAAAAAGTATTCCACCTAAAATTACAATTCATTAATATTTGTAACCAGCTTTTTTTTTAAAAATCAAATCTAAGTTAACCCAAAATTGCAGGCTCAGTAGCTTTGAAGAAAAGCAAATAAATGTTTAGAAACAGCAAGTACTTTAAACTGCAAGATCTTGCTCAGCAAATAATCTGTTCCCACAGAATTTGCTTCATGGATCTCATCAGATACATATATATATATATATAAATGAGGCTGAAACATTTCATTTTAAAATTAAAGTAATATTCTTTAGTAATAATATGGCATACATCATAGAATGTTGAGGCTCAAATCTTAGGCTAAGAATGTTACATGATTTTTTTGATTCATAAAGGAGTATATCAGACTAACAATAAGCACATTTCAATCAAAATTACGATTAGAGGGACCATTAACCTTGTGGACATTGCCACTAAACATTCAAACATATGGTTTAATTCTAAAGCTGTCCACTCTTCCCCATGCACAGGAATTTTTAATTCTGAACAAAAGACGTCTTCCTCACCCAAAGGTTGAGTGTCACTGCTGAGGACTTGGTTCTGACAGGATTTACAAAGTCAGCTGGACTAGACTAAGAATGTGGCACTGTCTGACAGTGACAACATAGCGAGAAAAAAAGGGAGAAGAATACACAGGGGAATACTTACTCTCAAGTCATACAGGTCTATAAAGGAATCGTTCCTTTGATATTTATTAATCACTTCCTTAAGTACCATGAAATGATCTTCAGTGAATACAATGATGTCTTTGATCAGAACAGTATTACTCGCAGGAGGACACAGCAACAGCTTTGCTGTGAGTCTGAAAATAAAAAGGGAATGAGAAAGAACGTCGTTAAAACGAAACTGTAGCGTACATTCATAGACTAAAATAATATGTGAGGATTAAATTCACAAAAATCATAATAGCTGTGAACGGTTTATTTCTATTTCTTTGCATAAAAAAATGTTTGAACAAACAAATTTGATATTAAGTAATGATAAATATAAAAAAGATAGGAAATAGGTTATAAATTCTGTTGTAAATGAAGTAATATGGTAGTGGCAAGTAAATTATAAGTTATATTCTAAACACAGTGGAAAAATTCTAAATTTTGTCCTTACAAACACAGGCATAATAAGTGAGTCAAACTACAAACTTTACATTCGATTGGGGTAAGAGATAACATTTCCCAAAAGCAAACACAGAACCTGATTTTTGTTTTCCATAGAAATACTAGAAAAAATCTATTACAACACTTATTCCATATTAATTTATTTTGAAACATTCATAGCTCTTGAGTGCCAAATTGTTCTTAATTTTTTCGTGTTTTGCAATTTTCAAATTATGTAAATATTTTGAAGCTTACTTTGTATGTTAAGATTTAACATAAAGCCCTTTTATTGGTTTCGCATTATAAAAACATAAAGGTGTTTGGAATCCCAACATAAAGAAAAAATATTGTTTCACATCAGAGGATTATAAATAAATATACACGGCTCTTTAGATGTTTTAAAATAATGCCAGCCAGTTTGAAGCAGACATAAATAAATAATTTGAGTCTTTAGACATATCTTTATATAAGAATCTCTTAAAAAGCAACTTTTTTTTTAGTCTTTGAATGCGTTCTAGCTCTAACAGTTATGAGTGACTTGTGTGTGATCTTCTCTGCACCATGTAATATGAGATAGCATTAAAACTCAACATGCTAAAAATCAATCAAATATGTCTATACCATAGATGGCAGGATAACAATGAAATCACTGGTGTTCTTCTAAATATTGGGAGCATAAGATGACAAGAAGTATTAACTAAACAAGTATGTGATTAGTACCAAAGCATTACAACATAAATATTTTTCAATGAAGAAAAGCTGCAAATGATAATGCAACAAAAAAAAAAGACACTTTCTTCTAGGGGTGGATATCTTACTGAACAAGTTTAATGAGCCAACATTTTCTAGAGAAGCTTTAAATCTTGTTTGTGCATTTACTTGAAATGTTAATTCAGCATTAAATCTCCCTCATTTAACTTCTATTTAAACAATAGTTCTGTTGAGAAACAAACAAGTTTACTTTATGTTTCAAATGATGAGAGAAGAAGAAAAAATTGTTTGACAAGGAAAATTTTTTATATATATATATAAAAAAATTACACGAGACTGTCTTGTTTACTCTGATAACAAGGCATTTCATTTCAATCCTCTTTAATGTACTCTTGAAAAATAGAAAAGAATTCCAGAAAGCCTTCAAATAACACTGTTAAAGATTTTCCTTCAGATAAAATTTCAAGCTAGATATTTGAATTCCTCTTATGTCTTAGGACAATCGTCTGACAAAATGCAGTGCATTGTTAGGCTGAACGCAGACCAGAGCTATGCTGTAACAGACAGCCCGTAACAGAGAGTCATCACTTGATAAGACAGTCTTCTTCCGTTTGCAATAGCAGACCCGCGTGTCGGATCTACAAGCCAGCATGATCCGTGTCATATGTTATAAAGCGCAACATTCTGTGTATTACAGCCCTGTCATAAAACTTGGCTTGTGTCGGTCCGGGTGCCATCTTGTATCGCTCCTCGATTCAGAGCTTTCTACTTAAATTTGTAAAAAATGCCTGGCCAGAAATGCAAAAAGACATTACATTTTGCTAGGCTATTACTAATACTTGTGTAAAATAAAAAATAATTATGAATCTAAACTTAGTTATTGAAAAACAAGTAAATTCGATCAGGCGTGTAACTTGCAATACTCATCAACCTTGGCCGCTGACCTAGATCAGTAGTGTTCACGGACGAGCAGTCAGGTGCTAGAGTCGATCAACCTTTGATACCAAACATCACAAGTACCGGCTGACCATGTAGGTTGAGTGCGCACATCAAAATTCAAGATATGACTGGCTGTTATGGTCTGTCCGTTACAGCACGGCCCTGGTCTATGCGCAGCCTTAAAGAAACCTTAGCCGACATTAATTTTCCATAATCAATTCCTAATTCATTGAACAAGTAAAGTTTGAATGAATTTTATTTCAGTGAACAGGTAAAGTCTGAATGAAAGAAAAAAATCCTGGGAGAAAAAAAAAGAAACCTTAGCCGACATTAATTTTCCATAATCAATTCCTAATTCATTGAACAAGTAAAGTTTGAATGAATTTTATTTCAGTGTACAGGTAAAGTCTGAATGAAAGAAAAAAATCCTGGGAGGATTAAAAACATGACTGTTTCCATAAAAGTCAAGAAGATATCCTGGCCGTGGAGAAAACACTTCCATGCACAGCTTCAGATTATGATAAGTCATACGTGCAAACTCATGATAAAAAAGGATATAGATTGACCCCTATAGAATGGAATTACATGCTTCAGGATATTGAACTTAAAAAAAATACATGATTATAATCAACAAGAAAAATAACAGAAAAGCCATGCTGTTATAATTTAGCAAAAAGTCATATTAGTTTTGCAGAGAACTTCATGCTCTTTTTAAATCAAATCAGAATTAAATACTTGCATTCCCATTTTAAAGGAGTCTTTACATATCAAACATTGTGAAGTCAAATGAATGGATGACTTGAATCTATTCTACAGTCCCAAAATAAGCTTTTTTCTAAATTCTTCTCTTAAGTTGAATAACTGATAACCCAATCTGTTAAGCAATTCTAGAAAAACTCAAATAAACAGGATTACATGCAAGCTTGTAAAGAAAAAAAAAAAGTAAAATTGTAGCTAAACCCAAAAATTAGTATGATGGGAACATCCAAATAAAAAGTTCAAAATCCATGACTTGTTTTTTTTTTATCAAGTTAATGTTCCATTTTTTCAAAAAAAAAAGCACAGATAATTAGTGATAGTGTTATATCTAATTCACTAAAGTTGATAGAAAATTAATCTAAAACAAAAACTGTCAAATTGTATTAAGATAATCACAAAACGTCTAGTGAAAGGGTGGAAATTCTCTAGCAAATATACATGCCCATACTATTCTATGAAAATTAGAAATGAAACATTTCCAATGATACAAACCTGAACTTAGAGTCTGCAATAAGTGTTACATCTAAGACCAAGAGAGAATTTGTATTGTTATGGTTATTCAATGTACCAAATGTAAAAGCACTTGTCTCCCAACAAAAATTTTTTATAAAAATTTTGAATTAGCGGGAAGAAAAAAAATTGAAAGAGGATAAATCCCCCGCAGTTAAAACTATTTAAAAAAATTTTAAAAATCAAAAAGGTGTATGCAAACTCCAACAACCACATGCAATTTGCTACTTTTTAGAAGATAGGAGAAATATTTATCAACCTAAATTGAAGCATGTTTGAATGTAATTTGAGAGTCACTTGGATCAGGGGAATAGAGTTTAAATTAAAAAAAAATAATTAAAAAAAATGCCCTTACCTTTATGATTTAACTAATAAATTTGTGAGTTTGATCAGGAAAATATATTTCTTAGACAGTTATGAAAAAAAAACCCAACAAAAACCAAGAAACAAGCAACGGCCAAGGATTTCTAAGACCACAAGGCAATTTTAATTATCCTACATCTAGTTTGGTTCAAAAGATATGATGTCACTTTTTCTTGACAACACTTAAGAGATTGGTTCTAATCAATTCATCCTTTCTTGTCTCCAAAAAGCAAAATCATCCATAGTGTACCAAGAGGGGTTCGCGGACAAATCCTCACTGGACAATTGCTCACCAGGAAAATGTTGTACTAGGACAAATGCTCACCGTTTAGTTTCACATGTTTCGAAGGGAGTTATATTGGGTGCCTGACAAAAGTACACCAAACGGTGCATGACACATAACAGCAACAGACAAACCTGGACAGATCCGGTAGACAGAACCATGAAGGCTATACCCAGAAGGCGCGGTGGGCAGAAACTCTGCATAGACGGGTATATGTACGTACGAAAGTTGCAGAAAAGAGATAGGATTCAGTGGCAAAGTGTGCACCATAGAAGTGCCCATTGCAAGGGAGCTGTAACTACAGATCTGAATGTAAGTACAATAAGCGATATTCTCGTATATATATATATATAGTTTGAAGATAAGTTGGGATAATTGATAAGAGTGCTCAACTGTGGGAGCATTTCATAGATAGGTGTTGCCTGTCCTCCGCTTGAAACACAAGTGTAGTATGCAGAGAATTTAAGGTAAGATCTTCTATATCTATATATATATATATATATATATATATATATATATATATATATATATCCATCGATTCATCTATCTATCGGTCTCAGTTTATCTCCTCTCTCTTGTGCATTTGTCGGTTCGCCCATATATAAGCCTGTAGGTCTATATATCTACATATCTATCTACCGTCTGTCTTTTCTTAACGACGAGGGTCCAGTCCAGTTACGAAGGAATCCTCCACAGTTTACACCTTCCATCTGGAGTGTGAACACAGCCACCTGGGCAGATGATTCCAGGGCGAATAATTTCTGTGAAACATGGAATAGCGGCTTGCGGCAGTTGGTGGGACATTATCGTTCTGGAGTATGGATCACCATCCAGCGCCTGAGAATGGGCTGAGCGCTGGCAGCCACAAAGCTTACCCAGGCTGAGAGAGAAGAGCCACCATGGAAGAAACAAAAAAGGACATTTAGCAGCCCTAGATCCACCTTCGCCCTTGGTGCCAGGTGTTTGCAGCTGGCACCCAGCCTTTGGAGATCTTGTTAAAAGCTTTTGCACACAACATTCGATTGATGTAGAACTTTGTATGCCTGTGTTGTCTTTTATCCCATTTCATATGTATACAACTATTTATAATAAAATATCTATGATATTATTCGGTGCGCATTGGTCTGAGTACAGCATTTTTCCAGTGAGCATCTCTCCGGTGAGCAGTTGCCCTACGCTCATCTAAAAGTATTGAAAACTTAGGACAATCTGACTCACATTAGGCATTTTTTAAACAAGCTAATAATCAATGGTGGACTGGAAAACTACCCAGAGGCAAAAAACCTTGGCCCCTATTGTTCTAAGATGGTTTAGGACCCGCAGTGACAAATACTTTTTTTCCCTATTTCAAAATTCATGCACACAATCCTTCACATTGGTATTTCCCTAAGTTTGCTTTATAAAAAGAAAAGAAAAAGCAATGAAATAATATATTTCACTCATCTGTGAACATATTGCATATATATTTCAATTAATGGATACATATTTAATACTGTCTTTTTAGAAAGTAAGTAAAAAAACATTACATATATGAAAGAATTAAACAAAATGTAAATTTCTGCAAAGAACACAACAAAAAGTTGTGTTTAAGGCAATCACTATCTTATATTAACCATCTTGACATACTTTTGTCATAAAGAATGTGCTAACTTAACAATTTTATAGCACAAAGATTAAGACTAATCGTAATAGGAGACGGAGAGCCTTACTCTAAATCCAAATTCAAGTCCTTGCTTGAGTCAGGAAACGTGACAATTTCAGGTGACTTGGAACCGGGATTTTCAGCAGATCTGGAAGCTCCTTTTTTCCCGATAAATTGCTGAGGTGAGAAAAAGAAAAGTTTAGTTGAGAGAGAGAGAGAGAGAGAGAGAGAGAGAGAGAGAGAGAGAGAGAGAGAGAGAGAGAGAGAGAGAGAGAGAGAGAGAGAGAAACGGAATAAGAAAGAGAGAGAAACAGAGATAGAGGATGGGAGGAAGAAAAAATTTACATTATAAATGGACAGCAGAGGGACAGAGAAAGAAAAAAAAATATAAAGACCTTAAATATAGATGCATACAGTATGGAAAACGAAGTAAAAACCCAGCAGACAAAAGGCTTCTTAATTTAAAACAGAAATAAGAGAACTTTAGCCCATTGAAAAGAAATCTGAGTTATTCTTCATAAAAAGTTTCAAAATAAAAAAAAAACCCAACTTAACAATTGTCTTAGAGAGTTCCAGAGAGTTTTGAAATATCTCAAGTTTGATATAGCCCCTCCGCACTTAGACCTGACAGTGCTTCAGGCTGATATATTAAACCTTTCCATTCAAATGCTCAAATAAAGACAGATGCCACTGAAAAGTCCACAAGACATACGACAGTTTTACCTCATGGTTCCTCTGGATGAAGCCTCGCATACAGGATAATTTTTTTTCCACAGCATATAAAGCAATTTGATTCTGTGGCAAGAGAGAGAGAGAGAGGCAGTTGATTTATATTTGCTTCAAATGCAGTTGTGAAAAAAGGTTATGTTAAAGTTAAGTACGAACATAAACGTTTCAACCACACTCCTACAGAATGGTGAAAATACATGTACATAGAAGTGCATTTTGGTATATTTTTGGTTATCATTGAGACGAACAGTTTCAACAATTCAATATCTCCTGGAATTGATAGAACTTGTATCTAGGAATGGCTAACTAATGTATCAAACAATTTATCTGGTGACAAAAGAAAGAGCGATAAAAATAATATGTGAAGAAAAAGCAGAACAATTAAAACTTAAAATTCTAGGCTTCTTATACTCTCAAACAGTGTATAAACAACTCTTGATTTAATCACTATATTCCAGTATTCAGCATTTCTTTCCAAACATAATTCAAGCATAAATTGACCTTACTACATGTGCTCTCTATCACGTTATCCGTGTAAACAAAACATCTGATGTAAGACTTTTTACTGGGAATAATATAAATGTTAACATAAGACGGAGAAGAAAATATTTCATTTCTCAATGATCCTGCTTGATAGCATAATCTGTTTTGTAGAGTCAACTAGTGCTGAGCTCTTAGTAGGTTTTTCAGTTGCTGCAAATAGAAATTATCTTACATTTCATCCAGTCAAAATTCTTTGTGGATGTCCAACCAAATGCATGATAGGTTTATACTTATGTTTTTACTATATGCACACAGAAAGGAGATAAATATTACACTTTTGTAGTTTCAAACAAACAAAAATATATATAGAAACTCGTCTAGTACTTATATTGTGTAGAAAAACCACATGTAAAATTAATGTGAAGCATGTGGGTTCTGTTATTAATTGATCTTGGAACCTTCAGTACATACATCTTTAACAAACTCCTTGTAATTTTTTCTGTACTTTGAGTTGCGTGACTTTTCCTTTTGCAATTCCTGATCCAGCTGCTTATTTTTTTCCTTGAGGAGGACCACTTCTTTCTTTAGCTCCGCAGCATCATCTGAATTATCTTGACAAAAATTATAGAGTTGACCGATCAGTTGTAGGTCATAACGCAGTACAAAAAATAAAAAATAAAAATAAACACAGAAAGAGAGAAATGATTAAGTGAGTAAAGGTTAGACAATTTGGTGTAATTTCTTGCACCAAATAATAAAAAAAAATATAAAGAAACAAAAAGGAAGAGAGAATCTATGGAGGCTAAGAAAGCTTAATAAAATGATATAAACAACTAGTTTGGCATATACACCATGTATCTCTTTGTAACTTGAGGGAAATTCTCTTTGGCACAATGACCCAGAAAGTTACAGGAACAGCAGAAATCTGGTCAGGCTGGATGATACATGTATTGTCAGCCCTAGCCAAATATTTAAAATCATATTAAGAAGTTTTAATTGTAAAATTTTCAGTAAAAATGAAACTGTAAAACTAGCAGCTGCAAATGAAAAAAAAACAAAATATTGTTTGCTTGCAAGTTACTACAAATTGTCAGCTCTAGCCAAATATTTGAAATCATAATTAAGAAGTTCAAATTGTAAAACTTTCAGCACAATGAAACTGTAAAAACTAGCAGCTGCACTTAAAAAAAATATTGTTTGCTTACAAGTTACAACAATTTCAAATTATTTTGTCAAAAGTGTAAGTGGCAGACTTTAAAAAGGGTTAAAAAAATTTACTCCTACTTGGTACTATCTGGATGTTGCTTGTCGGAGTGTAGAAAACTAGTAGAGGGTATTTACACATATGTTTATCTAATGTCTTTTGAAACTTTGACCTGACTTTTTTATCTTATATCTTAATAATATTCTGAGTTTTTAAACATGGTTTCAAACCACAAAATAATTCTTACCTTCCAAAGAATGAAAGACAGGGTGATATGGGAAATTCATGCTCAACAAAATGCTGAAAAGAACTGGCTGCCAGTAACGTAATGAGAACAAATAAAATCTTGTTAAAATCATTTTAAATGCATCTTGTTAAAGGCAAAACCTTAAATGAAATAAGACATAAATCATCTCTTGCTATGAAAAAATAGTTCCACAAGAATTGTTATGTAATGATTATGTGTATAGAATATGGATATGATAAACATAAAAGTCATCAATTAACTGAGATATAATAAGATCCCATGGCACCCAACAAAACAAAGGGCGACAGTTTGCAATTTTTTCAGCACTTACATATGTATGAAAGTTCAAAGTTTAACTTTTTGTATATAGAGGCAAACTCCGCATTTTCACGGAGCTATTTTCTAGGTCCAAATTTGGGTGTGTGTATGTGATACCGTTTGCACTATTATGAGGTTAGAAATTATTCAATTCTCATAAATCACCTATCAAAATAAAGGAATTGGAAATGGCTTAAGGGTCTTGATAAAATCATAAGTTCATTTTAATTTTGCATGCACATTTGGATCCTGCATCTTTCCCAAGTGAAGTATAGTTTTTTTTGCGCTTCAGAGCTTTTTTAGCACTGAGGCCTACTCTCCATAATTACTAAGATCAGCTATTCAAAACAGCAGGTTAGCAACTGTATAAACAAATCAAAAGAAAAACTGATAAAAAAGATAAATTCTTCCCTCAATACTGAAACAAGCTCCAAACTCAAAGAAAATAATTCAGCATCTGGTTTCCATAAGTTGGGTTAGCTTTTATTGAATAAGGATTGGATAAGAATATGTTAGTTTGTGTGCCACACTGTGTGGCAAACCCTAAAAATGTTACTTTTTACCCACGACACAGTGTCGCTGGCCAGATACTAAGAGTTCAAGAAAATTACATCCATCCTTAATGCAGGCTTCAGGATATGTATGTTTTTATTGTTTTGAACTCTTACTGGACCCAATTTTTAGAACACTTTGGGCTGGGATTGATTCACCTTAAAGATGACTTGGGTGGGGTGGGGGCAGGGGGCCAATTTTGTACCTCTAGAACCAAGGGTATATTTAATATAAATTATCTTTTCTTGGTTGTTGGTTTTTTCCTTTTGTCTTTTTTTTTTTTTTTGGGGGGGGGGCAGAGTTTTGAATTAGTAACTCTAGAACCAAGCTTGAATTTAATATAAATGATCTTTATTCTCCCACCGTAATGGTAATAAGATTTCAAAAAGATTAATGCTGAATCCAGCACATGAAACAGAAGTGTCAATACTGAGAAACATAAATAGTTCAAAACCGCTAAATGCCATTTATGTAAATACCATTTATGTAAAGGCCATTGAGAAGTTAAAATATAAGGAAGAAAAGGTAGAGAGTAGAGAAAAGTTTGGAAGAGGAATTGATTTAGAGATTAGTAAAGGGGACGACTAATCCCTCTGCACTATCTCCGCTAAGCCCTGAATTCCATAACTGACCTTCTACTTTGCAAAACCAGTGTTTAAAAGTGATAAGCTTGTTTTTTCTTGTCTTCATATTTCTACAAATTGAAGAAGAGACTCATTTCCAATTTCTAATAAATTAATACAATTTTCTGAATGAAGGAGCGTAAAAAATATATTGTTTTAATATCAAGTCTTAGATTTCAGAATGTGGTAGAGTGTTCCACTTGAATTTGAAGCTGTGAAAGAAGGCAGCCAGAGGATTTCAGTAAGAATCAATAGGGTTAGGGATGGATGCAAGATGGATGAGAGAGAGAGAGCGAGTTAGATAGATAGAGAGAGAGAGAGAGAGAGAGAGAGAGAGAGAGAGAGAGAGAGAGAGAGAGAGAGAGAGACAGAGAGAGAGACAGAGAGAGAGAGAGAGAGAGAGAGAGAGAGAGAGAGAGAGAGAGAGAGAGAGAGAGAGAGAGAGAGAGAGAGAGAGAGAGAGACAGAGACAGAGAGAGAGAGGTGGGGGGAGGGGTCTATAGTGATGTTAATGCAGCATCGCATGACAGCACTATTTGTTTAGGGAAAGTCTAGCGAATCATATGGTCACTGTAACGAATTAGGAGACATATCTAAATATAAATACACATGGTAAATGAAGTTTAAAATTAGATCTAGGAAAAAATCCTCGGTGTCTTTACCTCTCTTCATAAAGTTCTCTACAGCTTCCTTCTGGAGCTAGATCTAGATCTAGAATCTAAATATAGAATGACATCTTTAGTGGAAATTTTAAAGAAATGTGCATTACATTTTTACAAATGTTAAAGTTTACGATATGTGGTTAAGGGCAAGATGTAGATAGCCTTGATACTAGTCTTAGGCTTAGAGATTTTCAATGAGAACTACACCTTGGTGTTAAGATGGTAATTTAGATCTTGGTCCTCTACCTGAATCATATCTAGATCTAGATCTAGATTCTAGATCTACGCAAGAATGTAGACCATCTTTGGAAACGAGATAGATCTAGAGATCTAGATCTAGATTCTAATTCCTATCCTTAACCTGATTCTCGACTTACATGTTATTTCCAGTGCTATGTCTAACGCAGATTTCAAATAAACACTTGATCTATGCTAATGCCTCTAGATCTAGATAATTATGGGCTAGAATCTAGATAAATACATGCATTCAGTCTGTTGCTCTGTTGGCATTATTTCCTACAGAGTACAAGCTTCGGCCAGAGTTCCGAGAAAAAGAAGAGATTTCCCAACAATTAAAAATAGACGTCCCATCCCCGGATGTTAGGGTAGTGGATAATTTCGACTTCGGTTTAGACGACAAAATATTAATAGCCATGTTCGAATGGTGGAGAAGAATTTTCTAGTTCCAGACACACTTTGATTTGACACTAGATGAAAGATCATCCAGGCCCCCTAACTAGCGTAATGATGAAAAAAAGTCTGTGATGTGTTTATGAAATTTCGAATCTGTCCTGATCTAAACATTTTTTTTAATAAATAGGATTGTCATCAATTACTAATTGCCATTTAAAAAATGTGAGTTAAATTTGACATTACTTTTTAAACACTTGTATAGCCCATAACCAGAATTTGTTTGGATTCGATTTTTGGTTTTATAAGAAAGATAATGAAAAGCTTCATCTAAATCATGTTAATTAAATATAAGTTAAGAAATCAGATATGTTTATGGTTATGACGTTGATCTCATCTTTCTCCTCTCTCACTCTCATCATGCCAGCCGATGACGCCAAAGATAGTAGAATCTTGACGATATTGACCCATGCATGGATAGCTTGTAAGTGAGAGAGTGGGCATATGTTTATGTTTAAGTTTGCGTGGGTTTAGGATAATAAAGAATTCTGTTGAATTTCTTTTCTAATAATAAATTCTCTAAGTCCAACACCTAGTGGGACTTCATACTTACGGCTTAGGGTCGTAAAATGGGATACAGATAATGGAGAGAGAACAAGAGAAGGAGTTAAAAGAGTAAAAAAAAATGAGAAAGAGAATGAGAGAGACAGGGAATTAGGGAAGAGAGAGAAAGAAGAGAGGGAGAGAGAGTGAGAGAGAGAGGGAGGGAATTATCGAAGAGAGGGAATTAGCAGAGAGAGAGAGAGAGAGAGAGACCGACCGACAGACAGACAGACAGAGAGGGAATTAGCGAAGAGAGAGAGAAAGAAAGAGAGAGAGACAAAGAGATATAGAGACAGAGAGACAGAGAGACAGAGACAGAGAGAGACAGAGAGAGAGAGAGAGACAGAGAGAGGGGGAATTAGCGAAGAGAGAGAGAAAGAGAGATAGATAGATAGATAGATAGATAGATAGATAGATAGATAGATAGATAGATAGAGAGAGAGAGAGAGAGAGAGAGAGAGAGAGAGAGAGAGAGAGAGAGAGAGAGAGAGAGAGAGAGAGAGAGAGAGAGAGAGAGAGAGAGATAGAGAGAGAGAGAGAGAGAGAGAGAGAGAGAGAGAGAGAGAGAGAGAGAGAGAGAGAGGCAGTTAAACTGCCTTCAGTACATAAATTATTCCTTTCTAAACAGACTTTCCTGTTAAATGGGTAATCTGCGGATCGCATGTAGATCTATTTCATTCCTGAGACGTAACAGGTAGCGAAATAGACATGTCGTTTTTTTATGATTACGGAGCCGATGATTTCTTAGCGCGATGGAACAAAAGTCTAAATAATATTTGAACGTTACCTAAGTCTTACATTGACAGTGCGAGACAAAAGCAGCCACAGATACTACAAATTATTTTTAATGTTTAGATGAAATTTGTCCTGAATTTCTTAAGAAACGACTTGTCAAATACGTTTTATTCTCGACTTTCATGCCAGTCAGCTCATGTTTTTTTTTTAATATTCTTTCAATGTTGAATAGATTATAGTTTCGATAATTAAAATGTCATATCCATTGTTGTATTACTGTAATGTCTTAATTAATGTAAGATGAGTTGACATACAGATTTGTATAATCTCTCAATGCTAAAGCGCTCATGGTATCCAATGTTGAACTGTCATGTTCATATTTACTGCTCTTTCAATGCTGGAATACTGTTAGTGTTGATAATTAAATTTTTAGTCAACTTTATGCCATTGAAATCCTTTTATAAAGTTAGTTAAGTTCTCATAGAGTATCATACTCTTTAATAATACTCTTCCAGTGACGAAATACTCCTCTAATTAATAATTGTCATACTCATTACAAATGATACTTAATATATATATATATATATATATATATATATATATATATATATATATATATATATATATATCACAATATATATATATATATATATATATATATATATATATATATATATATATATATATATATATATATATACTCGTATATATATAATATATTTGTGCTTATTTTCCTCCACGTATTCATGTACACTATTCACACATTTTCAAATCTTCATTTTTTGCCTCGTGGCTTTTACAGGTTCGATGATTAAACATTTGTAATACTAATTATTCACAGTTTTTTGTGAAATTCCATACCATATGAAGAAATAAGCCGCTAACCTATATCACATACATAGCGTTTAAGACACCATTGTAATATACAGTTTATGACTTCTTATCATTTTCAGTACTCGATGAAACACATGTGTTACATACCCTCTGCCTCCTTCTAGGGCTTCAACTAGTTTGAGAAAAATTCAGATTTTGTTTTTGTAGAACTTTTGTAGCAATTAGGTCAATATTGTTGATAACGTTTCATGTGCTAAACATCTCACTAGTATATAGTTGTTTTGGAAATAAGCATTTTAATACCGTAAATGCCTTCAATTCAAAACCCTTTACACGCAGACTTTACTGTTTAACAGGTTATCTACGGTAGTATGTGTTATGGTCTTGCTCCGATGTTTTTTGTGCAGCAGAAACAATTTAGAATGCTTGTAGCGCTATTTCATTTCTGAAACGTAATATGTAGCAAAAGAGAAATTACGTTTTTATGATTACAGAGCTGGTGATTTGTGAGCGTTATGGAGCAAAAATCTAAACATGTTAGCGTCACCTTAGTCTTACATTTACAGTGTGACGCAAAAGCAGCGGTAGATAATTAAAAATCATTGAGGAATTCAGTCCTTAATTATTGTAGAAACGACTTATCAAATAGATTTGTATTGATTTGCTAGTCAGTTTATTCATTTAAATATCCTTTGAATGTGAAAACAGATGTAGTTTCGATAACTAAATTGTCATATCTATTGTCACGTTATTCTTATGCTTTTAATAAGGTAGGGTTAAGTTGCCATATAGATTTGCTTAATCTCTCAAAGCACTCATGGTATCGAATGTTGTGCTGTCATATTCACATTTAACGCTCTTTCAATGCTGGAATACTTTTAACGTCGATATTAAAATTTTTTTAGATTTATTTTTATGCTATTGTCACATCGTTACATTAATTCTTGTTTATTTCATTTTTTAACGAATACAGACATATTGATAGAATACAGACATACTGATAGGATACTGACATACTGATAGAATACAGACATACTCATAAAATACAGATATTGATAGAATACAGACACCCTGATAGAATACAGACACACTGATAGAATACTGACATACTGATAGAATACTGACATGCTGGTAAAAAGATCAACAGATTTATAGATGTTTGCGAAGTAGACATTTGAGTAACCTAAACTGTGCTCACTTCAAAACGTTTTATTTACATATTTTCCTGTTAAACGAGTTACCTACGGTAGCATGTGTCGTGTTCTTGCTCCGAAATTTTCTGTGCAGCAGCAGAAAGAATTTGGAAAGCTTGTAGACCTATTTCATTCCTGAAATGTAACATGTGGCAAAGGAGACATTACGTTTTTATGATTACAGAGCCGCTGATTTCTGAGCGTGATGGAACAAAGTTCTAAATAATTATATTTACGCCTCCTTGACAGTGCAAAACAAAAGCAGCGGTAGATAATGAAAATTTATTGAAGAATTTAATCCTTAATTCGTATAGAAACGACAATTTAGATTTGTATCGATGTGCTAGTAAGTTAAATCATTTTAATATTCTTTCAATGTTCAAAGTAAATTAGTTTCGATAATTAAACTGTCATATTCATTATTATGTTATTCTTATGTTTATATTAACGTAAGTTGAGCTGTCGAACAGACTTTATGGTTTTTAATGCTAAAATACTCATACTATCTATGGTTGAACTTTCATATCCATACCTAATGCTCTTCCAATGATGAAATACTCCGAGTATCAATAGTTCAATTTGTCACTCTCATTTTTATGCTATTTTACTGCTTTCAATAAGGCTTTATAAGTTGTCATATAGATTTTCTTGCTCTCTCAATCCTAAAGCACTCATAATATCGAAAGTTGAACTCTCATAATCATTATAATAATTGCAAGTGCGTCTTAATTTTGTTGCTTTTCTTATCAAGTTTTTTTTGTCCACCATTCATAAATTTGACATTATGTTTATTTTTTTGTACCTCTATAGATTTTAACGTTTCAATGCAATGAGTACACATTTTTAACACTTATTATTCACAGCTTTGTAAAAAAATGTTCATACTATCAGCAATAAAATAAACTGTTAGCCTATAGTATTATACATAACGCTTAAGACATCTCAGAGCTTTAATTATAAAATGAAGTTTTCTCAATTCCTTGCTGTTTGAAATACTCGATAGGATGATGGACAAAATATTACAATTTTACATGCCACGGAACGTTTCCATTTTGTCATGCTACAATTCTTGTTACGATATGTTTTTTATAGCTCTAGCTTTTCACAAAAAGAGGTCTTCCTTCTTTTCCCTTGGCTAAAGCCAAGTTGTTAATTGACATAATGCTTTTCATACTTTATTTGTTAAAAGTACCAAGATTCACGTATATCTTTCACACTCACCTTTACTAAGAGCAGCTAGATGGTCTCTCCTATCTTAGACTTGTCTCATAAGCCAATAGTTCTGGTCAATGTTTCATTAACATGTACTCCCTCGCTTACATAGATCAAAACGCATAAACTAAAAAAGGTCCGTTCTTTTTCCTTTCTTTCTTTCTCTCTCTCTCTCTCTCTCTCTCTCTCTTCCTCTCTGTCTGTCTGTCTGTCTGTCTGTCTGTCTGTCTGTCTCTGTCTCTGTCTCTGTCTCTGTCTCTCTCTCTCTCTCTCTCTCTCTCTCTCTCTCTCTCTCTCTCTCTCTCTCTCTCTCTCTTTCTGAAAGGTACAGGCACATAACCTTTAATTAAGATATAAAAGATTGAAGCAGCAATATAACTAATAGTTGAACTTAGAAACGTATAACAAAGAAAAAACAAAACGGAAAGATAAACAACGAGAGAGAACTAGGAAGAGAGAAAGAGAGAGAGAGAGAGAGAGAGAGAGAGAGAGAGAGAGAGAGAGAGAGAGAGAGAGAGAGAGAGAGAGAGAGAGCAAAAAAGTAAGATTGACAGAGTGATGAGCAGTCTCACATTGATACGCATGTCAGAAGAATAAAAAAAAATTGTGTACAAGATGATTTATAAAAAAAAGATATGTCATAATTATGTAGAATTAGTATAGGTTTTTCCTTATACTATTTTATCAGAACAATACGAAAATAGCATTATGGTAACACTATAATTAATACAAAATAATATACACCGTAAATTTATCATTCTTGATTTATATACATTTCCTATTTCATTTATGCATTACATCTACAAGATACATTTTCTTGAATTTTATGTCGTCTTTCATCCTTTATAATTATCTGCTAAGTTAAAGAACAAATATCATTTTCGTTTGTTGCACTAACACAGAGTCTACAAAGTTAAACAAGGGAGTTAATCCTTTTTTCGGAGCTGAGTATCTTAGATACCAGCTCTGGCTACAGAGAGAACACAACACCCTGAACATCTCCAGCTTCCACTACCAAAACGTGTTTATTTAATGATGCAAATACAAAAACAAAACAAAAAAAAAACAAAGAAAAACCCAATAAAAACCAACCAACCAACCAACCAACCAACAAACAGCAGTTAATAGAAATTTTTAAATATTCTGAAGGCCCTTTTTGCTCTTTATATGATTAGAGTTTGTATGAATGATGCATAACTTTGATTTAGAATTTTAGAGACCAGTTAGCACATAGACAGCACTCATTGTGGACTAGGATTGTAAAAATTAATATTAAACCAAAAAATAATCAAACTTACGACACAACATTAGGAAGAAAACAAACAAATAAATTAGAACCTTTTGCGATGCGTTTTAACTTGGTTCTGGTTTAATGTATTGTGTTTGTAAAGGTTTGCTTGTGAAATGTTCGAATAGTGAATACCTTTTACCTAAATTTTAACACTAAACATTAAAGTTTAAAGAAATTAAGTTACATTTTCTACAAGGCATTATTCTTTTTTCTAAAAGAAAAATCCTATCGTCATCATCATCATCATCATTTTATCATTATCATATCACAGCAGCATTATTCTCTGCATCATCCATAACATTATCATCATTATCATTGCTATCATCAACATTATCGTTATGCCATCATACTCATCATTAATATAACCATCACCATCATCATCATAATCATCATCACCATTACAATCATTCACATTTTCACCACCATCATATATATATATGCATATATAGATAAATAGAAGTGGGCCAGAAGTTAAAAAACTCTCTGCAGATGATAGCTAAATAGACTTCTGTTATGTTATATACGGATCAGAAAATAGCATAAAAGAAACTAAATAGTGGCTAAACAAAATTCCATAAAAATTGATCATACATAGGGCGATAGTTAAATGAATCCAACGTAATGAAAACTGAATATCATGCACCAGACACATGATTTGGTAAATCCAGCAACGGTGTCAAGTCATGACATACTTCGGAAAAACGCCTAGGCATGTACTACAAAAGGATCATTTTATGACATTCACGAAACAAAAGCTGTCGCATATTCAAGGGAGTCATCTCATGATATACACTAGACAAAGGGGAGTCAACTCATTATACACACCAGACAAACCCTTGACTTTATCTTACATGAGAATCAACTCATAATATACATCAGATAAACGCTTCACTTTATTCTCTTGGAGATTCAACTCATCATAAATACCATACAAACCTTTTACTTTAGCCTACATGGGAATCAACTCATGATAAACACCAGACAAACCTTTTACTTTACCCTACATGGGAATCAACTCATGAGAAATACCAGACAAATCTTTTACTTTATCCTATAAAGGAATCAACTCATGATATACACCAGACAAACGCTTAAGTTTTTCTAATAGAGAAATCAACTCATGATATACACCAGAAAAACGCGTTGCTTTATCTTACAGAAGAATCAGCTCTATGTTGTAGATCAGCCACATCTCTCAGTGTGGCCTGGAAATTCACTCTTCTATGTAAATGACTTTGAAATAAACCTTGGTGAGTATAATATAGCGCTCCCAAAAGCCCTGTATGTTATATTTCTTATTGGTTATTGGAAAAAGACCCGCTCTCAATTATTTCTTAATTGAGTTTAATATAATAGCATACGACCATAACCAACTAGAGGCAGATTCTACGGTGTATCTTCAAAGTAATAACTTCCCTCTACCTTGACACTAAAGAAATACAGAATATATTCATAGAAACAGGCAAACTTCGATAGTTTTTTCGTAAAAAAAAAAATACCAAGAATCGTGACAACGGACAACGAAAACGGATAATTAAACTATTTTCCTTAACGTCACCAAAATTATTTTCAAGTTTCTGACTCAGAGTTGTCTACCCTTGGCAGCTAGATCTAGGTTTTCTACTTATTCAATGAGTAGCGCTGGATCGCACATCACGACCAACACGCAGCAAAGCGCAGAGTCGCATCCATCATTGTCCACATTGTTCGGCCTGACCGCTCTGTCACGCCGCCCGTGTCTTTAGTGGGAGTCTAAGGCTGGGGCGGGTCCCGTAAAAGTAATCAGTAATCACGGATCTTCCTGACGAAACGGTTCCACGGATCCTTTAGTGAGATCCGCGGGAGTAATCATAATCTTTGGTCCTCAGTAAGATGTCAGTGGAAATCAAGGACAGATTGAGAAACCGTCGATGTAATTATGGATGGCCTTTTGACCTTGTCTCAACGGGAGAGTCCGTCACCACTCCTCACTTCACGGGATATGATATACTTTTTTTTTTATTCCGGGGCCCAGCTGATCTTAGCCTACCGTCAGCCCCGTAACCTCCCGTAACCTCTCCTCACTTCATGGGATATCATTACTTTTTTTTATTCCGGGACCCAGCTGATCTTAGCCTACCGTCAGCTCCCGTAACCTCTCCTCATTTCACCGGAAATGATTACTTTTTTTTATTCCGGGACCCAGCTGATCTTAGCCTACCGTCAGCCCCGTAACCTCTCCTCATTTCACCGGAAATGATTACTTTTCTGATTACCGGGATCCCGCGGTTCTTCTTCAACGGGACCCCGGTAATCGTCATTACTTAAAAATTGGGATCCGCCACAGCCTTAAGTGGGACCATCACTCGGAGCGGAGCTGAGGAAAAACACCTGCTTTAGGGGTATGAGCTGGTGAATTAGTGGTAATTAACTAGGTTGGTAATTTCAAGATATTCTCTATATCGCTTACGATTCTCGCTTTTTTTCTCGGTCTAGCATTTTTTTCCCTTTTCTTTTTTTTTTAATAGGAAAAACAAAGCACACTCGTGCACTTTCCCGGCCTATATTTCCGCGCATAAATCAGCAGAGTCAAAAAATTCTCGAAGTAGTAAGGTGCCCCAAAATTTTAGCTATAGCACATAGAACCTTAGTTTGTTTCCTATCTGTAAAAAAAAATATCCAACTACCATTATCTTTTATAGTTAATTGTGCCGTGTATCTCCTTACATCGCTATATTGCTCCTCTTTACTATCATCTCTAATGTCCTATTCTTAGATTTAATCTACCACTTTGCTTATGAAAGCTGGCTCTGGCATTATTTCCTTTCTCATTTTCCTCTATTTTAACCAATCTCATTTTTGGTCTCGTTTCTTTCAGATAAAGGCGACTATGGAACTCTATACCATCTCAGTTCACATTTACTGCCATTCATCTTTTATCAGTTATAAGCGAGAAAATATTTGACGTCACTGCTGGTTCTAATCAAAGATATCCTTGACACCAGAGTTTTATCCCATATGACTGCTTCAATATGGAAAATCAGCTACCGATGCACTCTCCAAATCTATTTTTAACACATATTAGACGGTCAGGAATTCCCGCAAGAAGTAGCTAAAGTTGCCCCGCCTTGCGGGAATTCATAACTGCAGACTGACTTTCATCTACATAGTAGTAAATGTTTAGATGGATCTATAAATAGATTCGGATTTTACCACTTAATTAGCTAACTGTTCTAATTATTACATAAAGGCGTTAACTTTATTACCAGTCTGTAACGTTCAATTAGGACATCATTGTGCTAGATAGTCATTGCGTCTAAGTGCGCTTAGAACAATTTGCTGTTGAATAACCAAGGGCGATAAATAGTTACAAACCTGTCACTTCGCGTTGGCAAGGGGACGTAACGTCATGCGTTTAAGTCTCTATTCTGGTATATTTTAGCAAGATCTGTTAAAAGTGAAAGTGAGTTTTGGATAAAAATTTGCTCCTTTTCTAAAAAAAAGTACATCCTCTTGAAGTAATCAAAATAGCTAAGTTGTCAGCGCTTTGTTTGCTTACGAGAATAACACACAATCGTGATTGCATATAGAAACGATAATTTCAAGTTTGTTTTGTCTTTTTTTGTTCTTCTGTAAGATTTTTGTGAAAGCTTCGATGTATAATCAAGCAAAAAAAAAAAAAGGTAAGGTATTAACCTTTTTTTTTTGCTTGATTATACATCGAAGCTTTCACAAGAAAAAAAAAAAAAAAAGGTAAGGTATTAACTCCTCACGGATCGTTACCTTGACGAGGTGAGCGAGCTTGCGTGCCTTGATAACCCTGAGAGCTATGCCGGCGAGAGCCTCGTGCTCCTGGTAGGGCCACCCAAGCCGGACAGGTCAAAGGATAGAGGCCAGACTAGATACGATCCACCCCCTCCCCCTACTTGTAGGTTTAGCATAGGGCTAACAACTCTATCTTGTAAAAATGATATTGTTACAGAAACAGCAAAAAGCTGCCCTAATTGCCTACGGCAAAAAGGGCAGAAAGTAAAGTAAGTAAGGTAAGGTATTAAGTATCCTCTGTGTAGCTAAGTCTTCTGCCCTCCTTCCTTCCAGCGCATTATTAAAATACCGGCACAGCAACATCAGCAACAACAACTATAACGATGGCAAACACAACACGATATCGACGGCGATGGCACAGAAAGCACAACTACAACAACAAATACTGAGGTACAACAACGGCAACGACTACAGAAGCAAGAACAATAGAAACAGCAACAATAATAGTGACGACAACAACAAAAGCAAAACAATGGCAAATACCACGACCACAACAGCAATAACAGCAACGACCACAACAGCAATAACAGCAACGACAGCAACAATAATAACAGCCACGACAGCAACAACAATAACAGCCACGACCGCAACAGCAATAACAGCCACGACCGCAACAGCAATAACAGCCACGACAGGAACATTAATAACAGCCACGACCACAACAGCAATAACAGCCACGACAGCAACAGCAATAACAGCCACGACAGCAACAGCAATAACAGCCACGACAGCAACAGCAATAACAGCCACGACCACAACAGCAATAACAGTCACGACCACAACAGTAATAACAGCCACGACAGCAACAGCAATAACAGCCACGATAACAACAGCAATAACAGCCACGACCACAACAGCAATAGCAGTCACGACATCAACAGCAACTAATTTAACAAATATACACACGCACAAACTTGCTCACGTAAGCCAAAAAGTCACGAAATGCTGGTTTTCTGCCATCGGGACTCTGGTCCTAAAATCTTTTTCTTCTCTCCACATTACCTCCCTACACAACCCCAAGCGCCCTCCCCCCCCCACCCCCCCCCCCTCTCCTCTTCCGCTTTATCTCGATCCAGGACGTTTCCAGTTTAGTTAAGTCATTTCTATTTTCGGCCATTTCCTCATGTTGTATTGTTTCCGTCAGGAGACCCACGATTTTGAGATTTCTGGTCAGTAGAGCTGGGGATTTAGATCTACATAAATTGATGTTCACCCCCGATCACACTTTTTTTTGTTATAGGGGGGTGAGGGGAGGGAGAGAGAGAGGGGGATTTGAATAATAATGATTAGGTACTCATTGTTTAATTCCTAGTCCTCTCCCTCTCTCTCTATCTCTCTGTCTCACTTTCTCTTCCTCTCTTCCTCTCTCTGTGTGTGTTTCTCAATCTCTCTCTTTCTCTCCCTTTGTAACTCCCTTTCTCTTCCTCTCTCCGTCTCTCTGTCTGTCTGTCTGTCTCTCTCTCTCTCTCTCTCTCTCTCTCGATCTCTCTCTTGCTCCCCCTGTGTCACTTTCTCTCTCTGTCACTCAGTCTCTCTCCCTCTCTGTGTCTCTTTCTCTGTCTACCTTTCTTTCTCTGTCTGTCTCTCATTCTCTCTTTCTCCCTCTCCCTCTTTCTCACCCCTCCCTCCCCCTCCCCCACCCCACTCCAGTACATACACAACACACGCTGATGATGCCGAAGGAATTTTTGAATAAGAAAAAAAGCCTTGTTAAGTGGACATGGTGTTAGTTCATTTTATTTCGGTAAACAGCATTTAAAGTAAATAAATTACTCTTGGTTTGTTAATTTCAAAAGTAGAAAAACATCAATTATATCTTCTCTCTAGATGTTTTGCTGGTCTCCTGTAATTTTAAATATTCATTATTTCCGAAAAAAAAAATAATTAACAACAACAACAACAGCAACAACGCATTTTTCTCAACATCAACATCAATACTCTGTTTCAGATGGTATAGAACACCATATGTTTTAATGTAAATAATATATATATATAAAGAGAGAGAGAGAGAGAGAGAGAGAGAGAGAGAGAGAGAGAGAGAGAGAGAGAGAGAGAGAGAGAAATACAATGATTTAAATTATAATTGCATCACTATTTGATCCACACACCTTCTTCCTCTTACACCCTTCCACACCACACATAAATACACACATTTCTGAGATCTGTGAGACTCTCAACAGAGGCTTCTTACAGAGTCGTTATTGGTTGAGTAGTTGAATGTGGGCCTCACCTTTTCAGCCCTGCCATGTTGAGTAAAGTCTTGCATTATATGGTATAGGTAAAAATTAAAGTCTTTCAAAATCAAATAATCCATTCATTTTAATATAGCAAAAAAAAAAAAAAAAACTCACAACAACCTCCCCCCCCCAAAAAAAAAAAACAACAAAAAAACAACAAAAAACAACAAAAAAAAAAATCAACAAACTGGTAGGAAGTAATTTTTTGTTATATCTGGTGGTGATTATAGAGTCTCTGCTTATTTGCCCTGCTATTTTCCTCGTAGCTAAAGCCAAACTATGATTAAGATGTGGAGTTAGCTAGAAAGACGCAAGCCCTCGAACTAGCAAATTCATAAGTTCTTTGCTTCGAGAAATGGGACAGTGATTTCTCTAGATCAGGCATATTTTCTGTTTCTAGTTGTCTACTACAGATTGTTATTTCTTTCCTTATTTTATTCATATTCTGTTTCATCTCTCCCTCTCTCCCTTTCTCTCTCTCTATCTATCTACCTCTTTAGCCTTTCTCTTTTTTTTAAATTTTTTTTTATGTCATTCTCTCTTTTTATTCGTCTGTATGTCTTTGTTTTGCTTTCTCTTTATCTCTCTCTAAAACATACACACACATATTTTTTTTTG
>JAWDGP010003698.1:107500-117500 GCA_033675545.1 Elysia crispata | reverse complement strand
CTATCTGTCTACTATCTTATCACTCCGTCAGTCTGTTTATCTCTCTATATGCCCGCATATTATGGGCACCTATTGTTGAATCTGTCTATGTGATTTTCTGTTTGTCTGTCTGTCTGTATGTGACCCTGTAACCCCCCCCCCCCCCTTTCCAATCTTCCTACCCGGACCTTTCCTCCTTCTTTTCTCTCTCTCTGTCTCTGTCTCTGTCTGTCTCTCTGTCTCTGTCTCTGTCTGTCTCTCTGTCTCTGTCTCTGTCTGTCTCTCTGTCTCTGTCTCTGTCTCTCTCTCTGTCTCTGTCTCTGTCTCTGTCTCTCTGTCTCTCTCTCTCTGTCTCTCTCTCTCTGTCTCTGTCTGTCTCTCTCTGTCTCTGTCTGTCTCTCTCTCTGTCTCTGTCTCTGTCTCTGTCTCTGTCTCTGTCTCTCTCTGTCTCTCTGTCTCTCTCTCTGTCTGTCTCTCTGTCTGTCTGTCTCTCTCTCTCTGTCTCTGTCTCTGTCTCTCTCTCTCTCTCTGTCTCTCTCTCTCTCTCTCTCTCTCTCTTTCTCTCTCTCTTTCTCTCATTCAATTTCTTCCCTTCTACTCCAGTCTTACTCTTTAATCACTAGTTGTTGACTTCTCTCACTTTCCAACTTTCAAGCTATTTTTTCTTTTTCACTGTAAGTCTCCGGTATTCTTTCACTTTTGTTCTTTCATTCACTCACTTTCCAATATAAATAGTGGTAGGAATTGTGATACAACTATGACTAACAGTAATGAGAAATAGTTTTATTAATCTCTATAGAATATAATCATTGTTCCTGATAAATTTACTTTCTCTCTCTCTCTCTCTCTCTCTTTCTCTCTGTCTCTCTGTGTCATTCTGTAGGTCTGTTTCTTTTGTCATTTTGTCTCTATGCCAATCACTTCCCCCCCTTTTTACCACATACATACACCCGATTTGCCACCTAGATCCTATCTAAAACTTTCTCTAAGCATTGTATTCCTTGTATCATATTTCGCTTGACTCTTTCTCCTAAACATTTGTCAACGCCATTTATAATTTCTCTTCTTAAATTTCGTAACACCTCTCTTTATGAAAAGTTGCCTCTCTAAATTTTTCTTTCCTCACTTTTCTCTCGACCCTTCCCCTCCAGCTCTCTCTCTCCATCTCACGCTCCATCTCTCCCCCCATTCTCTCTCACTCTCTCTCTCTCCCTCTCTCTCTCCCTCACTCCCTCCCCCCTCTCTCTCTCTCTCCCGCTCTCTCTCCATCTCTCTCCCCCTTCTCTCTCTCTCCCTCAATCTTTCTCCCTGTCTCTCTCTCCCTCACACTCTCTCACACTCTCTCTCTCCTTCCCTCTCCCCCTCTCTCCACATTCACGCCTCTTCCCTCCCTCTTTCTCTCCCTCCATTTCTCTCTCTCCCTCTCTCCATATATCTTACCCATCTCTCTCTCCCCCCCTCTCCACATTCACGCCTCTTCCCTCCCTCTTTCTCCCCTCTCCCCCCCCTCTGGCCCCAACCACTCCCCTCTCACGCCAACCTGTTGAACAGCGTGTCCATCGATCAATCACATGGCGAGGACTGACCGATGTCCACTAATCCCATACAAGGCCCTGAGTGACACCACAAACAATGGACAGGACACCCGCACCTCCTGTGGTCAGTCCTGTCCACTCTTGTCCATCCTCTCCGGAAAAAACAAAAAAAACCAACATAACTGTGTACTTGACAGACTATGAATTACTTCCCTTACATGGGTCAGAGGTTAAGCCCTATTTACGATTCATTACAGTTTTTTATCATTAGTTTTACGTATCCTAAGTTCACCGGTAATCATATGAGGGGATGAATAAAACAGTTACGTAACATTTGACCTTTGCATGCAACGTCTATAAAAAAATTCATATCGACAAAAGTAAAAAAAAAAAAAAAAGAATCCCTTACAATGAAGTTCGTTCAAATTATTTATGGATTAACAACTTACTGAATCAATTGATTTATGATTAATTTATTGATTTTATTCCCTTATTATCAACTACAGATGAGTGATCTTTTAATAGTATAATAAACAATAATCAAATAGAAGCGGGTGTATTCCAAGCTTTCTTTAACAAGTCGAAAGACGCTTATAGAGTGTTTAAAAAAAAAAAAAAAACTGTAACAAAATGGCTAATTTTTTTAAATTTAGTAAATAATCTATAGTAAAATAAAATATTTTTACTGTTATTTAAGAGAATTCAAGCAAGGTGTATTTTGCTCCCTTTACCGTTTTTGTGATTCAGAACTACGGTGTGCTATAATTATTATTTTACCTCATTCATTTGGGGCGTTTATAGAAAAGGAAGTAAATAATCAATTACATAACTATCTTAGTCTAACAAGTTCGAATGGGATTTATAAAAGGTTGCATAGGTACAAGTGATGATAAGTTGAAATAGTGAGAGAGAGAGAGAGAGAGAGAGAGAGAGAGAGAGAGAGAGAGAGAGAGAGAGAGAGAGAGAGAGAGAGAGAGAGAGAGAGAGAGAGAGAGAGACAAAGACAGAGACAGATAGACAGACAGACAGACAGAGAGACAGACAGACAGACAGACAAATAGACAGACAGACATATGGAAATTTAATAGTAAGATAGAGAAAAAACTGAGAGAGATAAACTCAGACAGAGATAGATAGATAGATAGAGGGAGAGATAGAGAGATAGATAGATAGATAGAGAGAGAAAAGAGAGAGAGAGAGAGAGAGAGAGAGAGAGAGAGAGAGAGAGAGAGAGAGAGAGAGAGAGAGAGAGAGAGAGAGAGAGAGAGAGAGAGAGAGAGAGAGAGAGATATCAAATTGGAACTTGACTTGAGTTATAAAAAAAGAATCAGAAGTGATTCCAATTTCTTTTGTTCCAATCGTAGATTTAGATAACATGCTGCTTGCACTGATCTGTGTCTTGTATTATTTCTTGACTTATTTTAATTCTATCTTCACATTTCCTTGGATAATTCTTGTAGGTACGCCTGGCTGCCTGAGCCTTACACTGGTGGCTATTTGCAAATTTCATATGACTTTAATTAAATAATTTTATGAAATGCAAATTTAAGTACTGAATGAAAAACTGCCTTGCTAAATTTAGATTATTGGATATAATATTGCAAAAATGTTCTTGAACCTATTTTAGTATTTTTTGCTAAATGTGATTCAAGATCTTATCTGAACTGATTTAAATAGTGTCACGTGCTACTAACTCTATACGGATATTGAAATTTATCTATTTTACAACAACGGCAATTAAAAAAAATGTAAAACTAAAAGTAAGGTTCTAAGCTAATACTTTGGCATATCTACCCAACAAGTTCGTAGACACTTAAGAATAACAGCCATAACAATCTCATTATCATTATTATCAATATTATCATTTTTATTTCGATATTATTATTGTTGTTGTTATTGTTGTTGTTGTTGTTGTTGTTGTTGTTGTTGTTGTTATTTTTATTATTATTATTATTATTATTATTATTATTATTATTATTATTATTATTATTATTATTATTATTATTATTATTATTATTATTATTATTATTATTATTATTATTATTATTATTATTATTATTATTATTATTATTATTATTATTATTATTATTATTATTATTGTTGTTGTTGTTGTTAAGAAATATATTCCAAAGTACGCAAAATGAAGCTTTTAATAAATGCCCATCAAGATTGTAACAGTCTATCTAGTTGACTTTTCCTTTTTTGAAAGAGTTGATAGGCTTTGATTTTTTATGAGTAATATTTAGAATCCTTATTCATTCTCTCTCTCTCTCTCTCTCTCTCTCTCTCTCTCTCTCTCTCTCTCTCTCTGTGGTTATTTCTTTCTTCTTTCTTTCTGTTATTACCTCTCTCTATCTTATTTTCACCCTCGATCGACATGTGCTAGGTACTTGCATTCTTCATATCCTCCCGTTTCTGTGTAGACTTCTAGGAGTGATTAGGGTAACTTCTAGGAGTGATTAGGGTAACTTCTAGGAGTGATTAGGGTAACTTCTAGGAGTGATTAGGGTAACTTCTAGGAGTGATTAGGGTAACTTCTAGGAGTGATTAGGGTAACTTCTAGGAGTGATTAGGGTAACTTCTAGGAGTGATTAGGGTATTTTTAATTTTTTTTAATGCCAGTAACTCTGTAATGATTCCTTCCTTCATGCGACTGTATATTTTTTATCTTTCTGCGTTTCAAACGTTATTTTTGGAATTAAATTCTTTTCTCTAGCTCTATACCTGACTGCCCAACTGTCTGTCTATCAATCTTTCTCCTCTCTCTGTCTCTCCCTCTCTCTCTCTTTTCTCTCTCTCTCTCTCTCTCTCTCTCTCTCTCTCTCTTTTCTCTCTTTCGCTCTCTCTCTCCCTCTCTCTCTCTAACTATCTTAAATTAATATTTCATCATTTGCGGTGTATTTTCAAATTTTTTGTTTGAAACTCTTTTCTAGACTTTTTTGGCTTTTTACCCCCCCCCCCCACACACACACACACTAATCTCCGTTTTTTCACTCTTTATACTCCATATCCTCAGTCAGAAATCGGACGGGCATTGGCTATCACACAATCATCGAGAAAAAATAGAGAACAAATTCGATATACTCCCATTTATGGGACGACAACTCCATACAATATCATGCTTCCAACCCTACCTAAACTGTTTGAAAGTGGAGTTCCCGGATCAGAAAAGGGGAACGGGAAGGGTGGGGGGGCGAAAATACGGTGGATCACTGATAAAACAAATTACACAAAAACAACAGCAAATTAATACGCAACTTAAAAACAAAAAACTATAAAAATCAAATTTCTACTTTGACCAAAAAAAAAAAAAAAGCTGGTTGTGAGACAAATAATAGTTTGGGAATTACGCCGCTTTTATTATTTTTCTAAACTATTGCATCCATAATTTTCAAAAAAAAATTTTTTTTAATTTAAAATAAATAAATAGAAATGAGTTTGTAAGATAAACAGCATTCCAATGAAACAGAGGAATTTTCTTTTTCTGAAACTGTGAAATTAAAGTACCGACGACAATTGTAATAAGAAATGAGACAAGCAAAAAAAAGAAAGTAAGTAACCAATAATTTTCAGTGCCAATTAACAATGAAAAGAAAAGGCCAAATATTAAAAAAACAAAAAACAAAAAAAAAAGCAAACAAAGAAAAACAAAAAGAGGAAAAAAATATTGTAAAACAGATCGATTGCATGATTTAGCTCGTGCCGTTAAAACAGCCACACAGAATACCAGCCATATCATCATCATTCAACAGTTACAGCAGGATGTACCAATAAAAAAAATGTTTGCATTTGCATGCACAACAGTATTAGTATTATCTAATCAAGTTAAAATATACGAAAAGCAAATATTACATGCTATGAAATCTATAAAGGCATAACGATAATATAAAGTTAACTCGTTTCCATCTATAAACTCTCGAAGCCAACTGTTTTTATTATTTTGAAACAACGCAAACCTTTTATGACCATCCTAGAAGCTATAAATAGAACCAAATCCCATACTCTCGCAAAAATGGCTAAATCCTACCATTATTTGGTCCCCCATTGTCCTCATGAATCTAAATCCTTTTTGTCTATTGGCATCTCACAAGCAACATCTTCATGTAGTCATTAACAAAAGTCGTAATAAATATCGCCGTTTCCTTATACTGCAGACAAAGTGAACTCTATACAAACGTGCGAGGCAATTCATAAACTATATACTGCCTTCCGCAGAAGCGCTCTTACCTAATCTCTAGATACTAATGAATGGTCATTTAAGCCTTGGGACACGCTAGTGGACACTGTCCAACCATTCATCACCAGACTGGCTCTGACAGATTTGGTCAGGGGTGAGTTCAAAGCTGCGATACGTCCTTATAATTATGGTGTGAACAACCACCACTTGCCCCCTTCCCTTCTCCTTCTCCCCCCCCCCCCAAAAAAAAAAAAAACAAAAAAAAAAAACACACTTTCTCTTCCCTGCTAACTGCAATTTCCATACCTTGTCTCTCAAATTGTACTTACTTGATAGAAATGTTCCACAGAAGAACTCTTGGAAAGAATTTTAACTTAAAATACATGAAACATGCTCTTACAGTGTCCTTTTGAAATGACATTAAAAAAAGATGTTTCGCGCAGCAAACTTTTATAAAAACGGTCAATCCTGCAGAAAAATTCTCAAATTTTGTGACAACATTCTTTTAGGCTATAAAGGAAATCAAAACATTCTGTATTCTTCTAATCTGTTTAAAGATCCCTTTAAAGACATGCTAGAATGCTTTGATCTCCCGGAAAAAAATTCTTAAAAGATGAATTGGCTTCTTTGCGGGAATTTTTAGCAGCTCATTTACCTAAACCTACATGAATATAAAATGATAAAAGGGATCTATAAATAAATTTGAAATTCCCAAAATTAACCTGCTATTCTTATAGAGATAAGGGGTTCATAGTCCCTAAAAAAACTGCAATTTGTTTGACCAAAGTAGGCTCTCTTGAACATATCCACGTGCGGAAAAAGATACTTGAAAGCGGCTTGATCTGAAAAGAATGATGGCGTGTTTGATTAAGATTTTTGTTGTTATGAACAAATTAAAGGATCTTGATCACGAAATAAGCAAGCACGTTTCACGAAACGCCAAAATTATTGAATATAACCCCATAACCTGAAAGTAGGTTACATCTGACAAAACGGTAAAGCCCTAGAATTATTACCAAAAGCAAAATTTGTCTCTTACCTTAGGCGCAGTTTTTGTTCTATTAAAGGCATGTTTTAAGTTACATAAATATTTACCTCTTTGTCAATTTCTTCACTTGAGAGTCTTATTCTCCATTTTCTCTCTCTCTCTCTCTCTCTCTCTCTCTCTCTCTCTCTCTCTCTCTCTCTCTCTCTCTCTCTCCCTTTGGCTATCTCTATCTGTCTGCCATGATCCCCCTCCCCCTAGCTCTCTAACCCTCTGTTTCAACCTTTTTTAATTCAACTTTTTTCTATATACACAATAATTGTCTCTCAGACTTGTCTTATCCTCTGTCTCGCGAATTTCATTTAAAAACATTTCTGACTTAAAAAGTTCCTAATTCAAAGAATGAAAACAAAAGCCTCTAACAAAGTACATTTTCCAGCGAGAATTTATAATTATCTGGTCGTTGATTTGGAGTTACTTTTATTTTATTTGCCGATCAAAATTATTCACTTAAAAAAAAGGCTTTTAATAACTAACACATTTTACTGTTATCACGATGAACAAAAAGTGAACGTCTTCTTTATTTCAAAACTTTTGTGGAATTGAAAAAATATGAGAGATTGTTTTAAATCAATATTGTGATTTAAACTTTTTGATTACCTGTCGGGGAAAAAATCCGAATCTTTTTCTCAGACCATTTTAAACATTTATAATTTTGTAATTACAAATAACATGAATTCAAAATAAGTAGTGCGTGACAAATTAAAATTTAGAACGTTTAGGAAGACGTTCAAATACAACAAGAATCTAGAAAACTAGTAGTTTTCCAGCTGTTTTCTTTTTAGCATTGTGTTGCACTGTTAACCAGAACCGAAAGAATTCGTCTACTTTTTAAACTTCTATTTTTTTAAAAATTAATCTAAATGTTCGCACGAGTCCTTGTGTTTCTATATATGTTTTGAATTATAACCCAAATTTTAACTTCGCGTTTTGAGTTTGAATACAAAAACTTCGGGACATGAAATGTAATTCCATAGTGGTTTGTTGACCAAATGACCACCTCGGTCTTTGAATGATCTCGGACAGCAGTCTCAAGAGAGGAGAGATAGATTCGGCATTAGGAGGATTATTTTGACGAACAGCGCATGCGCGAGACTTACCTGATCTTCTGAGATTTTGTTTTTCTCTCCCCCCCCCCCCCCCCACATCCCTTTCTCCTCTCACTTTCTCACTCTCCCCCTCAGGGCTTAAAGGAGCGGTCAAACAACAGGGTCAAGGACGTTTGATCTGGTACCAAAAAAAACAAACAACTGAACCAAATCGAAACCGAAACGGACAACAGAACAAATATCTCTCCCTTCTTCTCAACACACAAACAATGGCGGCCATATCTTACTTAATATTTGGTAAGTATTTCACCTCACTGAGTTATTGATTGATTTATTGATTAGCTGAAGTTTTACTATGCTCAGTCTTTAGTAAGCGGCTATTTCTATGATTTTATGTCTCACTGTCTAATGATAGATTAGGAAATAAAAGAGTTAGCTAATTTAAAAAAAAAATTGAGAATTAGCTGGTTTTCCATACTTACATTTTTTCAGAGTCTTGAAAACTATTTTCAGTTGAACGAGAAATCATGTTTGTTATTAATATAAGACTGATATGTAGGAAACTTTATTTATCTTTCAAGTCATAATTAAAAAATAAATTCTCAGACACAATGCACGTTGGGAAACACAGTGCGACTGTTATAATCCCTCATGTAGGTGTAAGATGATGACACTAAGCAACTTTTATAATTATCAAAGTAAAACAAAGATATCAGAGACCATTTTTTAAAATTGCCATAATTACAAAACTCAGAGTCCCACACCAAAACCCTTATAACTCATCTTGTATGTGAATTTCAACGACGCCACCGTCAGTTTGTTTTTTAGCATCTCATCTTTTCGGCCCTGTCATGCATGACGGGGGCTTAGTTTGATGTGCAGAATGAGAGAATGAGATTCCTTTGTCGTACCCGAGCTTTGTCAAACAATAAAAAAAAACCACAACCAATTATATTCTCATTCCTCTTCCGCTAAAATTTTTTATAACGTTTCATTTTTTTTTACAAAATGGCAGAGTCCAATTCTTTACTTCGATATTTTACAATTATGTCTATTTATATCCATCTCCGTTAAAAATAAAATTCTTGATTGTTCTCTTCCAGCTATTGCCTTGACGTTCTCCCACGCTCAATTCGTCCCAGCATCTTTCTTCAACGTTCCAGCTTCACCTTTCAACAAGGGAGGGCGTGAGTACAGCAAGTTTCTTTTAATAACAGAAGATAAAGTCATGATGTAAATTTTCTCTTTAGCCAAGATTACTTACTGGTTCCGAAAATCTTATCTTCTATAAATGCTTATAAGCAAAATTTTTCTAATTAAAAAAGATACATTAAAACTTCATGTGCGTGTAGAACAATTTTAAATTTGTTGAAAAATGTATAATACCTTGTTTTCCAATTTAAATTTACTCAATGATTTATTTTTTTTTATATTTGCAGGAATCAACTTCGCTGGAAATTCTCTAGGCAGTAAGTGTGGTCCACAATGTCATCTTAAAGATTGATCGTAGGATATGCAGGCTAAAGATTCTCTGCATTTTGCCCGGTTTTTTTTATGGTTTTCTCAATTTACATATTTACGAAGTAATCTTTTTTTTCCACAGTACGTTTTTCTTTTTTACCTTTTGTGGCATTTCATTTACTGCTTACATTTGGATCAAGGCAAAATCAGAAAGAGAGAAGGCAAGAGAGAGAATGAGAGAGAGGAAAAAAAAAGAAAAAAAAACAACAGCAACAACAACAAAACAGTCTCCACAACAATAACCTGAATAAAAGCAACTTTAATAGCTTTGATATTCTTTTGTCTGCAACCACAAACACAAACTATCTTATAAGGCGCACATTTTTTTCTTCTCTAATCTTACGTGTGCGAAGATTGTAAACATTACACTAATGGAATAACATAAAGGCAGAATAAGAAAATAGTGAGGATAATACTGACAACATAAATAAGCCTCTAAATAAGTTCACGTGTTTTAAAAAATTGACCCAGTTATTCTAAAAAAGAATATACAGAAATAGATAATTCAAATTACCATATCAGTCCTTCTAATGAAAAAAAAATATAAAAAAAAAAATATCTTAATGTGTTAGGTATACTTACAAAATTCCTGGAACTTTCGCAGTTTTTGATCTATCTAGGCTAAATTCTAGATAATTTCTCACGTTCGGTTCTGCAAATTACAGAATAGTCGCTTAAGTTTGATACATCCTCC
>JAWDGP010003698.1:50000-100000 GCA_033675545.1 Elysia crispata | reverse complement strand
GCAGTAGACCTAGTACCTATGTTAATTTCGTATAACTGCAGTAGACCTAGTACCTATGTTTTTTTCGTGTAACTACAGTAAACCTAGTACCTATGTTATTTTCGTGTAACTGCAGTTGACCTAGTACCTATGTTATTTTTTTTCGACAACTTTGTTCCGATTTGCTAATTTTTTTAACTACCGCTATAATAAGCATTTGGCAATATATAATGTTTATTCATAACCTTTGACATTCCTCTTTGTCCTAAATCCACAGTCATCGAGTATCCAATGATCACAGGTGAGTTAAAGATAAACAACATTTGTTTTGTTTTCTAGCCACAAAAAATCACCCAGATTTCTAGCCCTGAACACTGTTTTTATTGGTTTTTCCATCATTCAAAGACAAGAATTGGCCTCGCTTGATTAGAATAATTATATGCACCTAACTGCCTGTCCAAATGTGTGGTTGCCATGGAGTAAGGCAATATATCATAGTTTTCGGTCTTCTTTTTTGCTTTAAGAATTTCTTTTAGTTCTTTCTTTTTCTCTCCTTTAATATTTTGGGTCGATTTTGTGTTAAATTTGTTCTTTACGTTTATTTATTTCTGTCATTATTAAAAAAAAAAAAGCATCTTTTCGTAGGTTTTTTTTTTAATCTCTACCTTTTCTGTTCAATATTAACATAATATTATTTTTTTTTATCTAGGGCCTATGTAAAAAACTTTTGCAAAAGTAATTTTACACGCATATATGGCACGTCCCTTTATTTGACCAAATAGACAACTCACTGTCATATCTCCAAACAGATCCTTGCACCGCCCCTCAATGTAACGGAAAAATCAATCCCACTGTTCTGCTCATGCGCCACTATGCTCCAATGATGAGGCGTGGAATGGGCATGGGCATAGGGATGGGGATGGGCGGAGCTATGGGTGGAGCTATGGGCGGAGCTATGGGCGGTGCTATGGGAATGACCAACCCTATGAGTGAGTAAAATATTTTTCATAGTCTGTTAAGCAAAGATAATTAAGGAAGACTAATCTTCATGCCACTTCCCCCTTAACAACGTTTAGTTAATATATGCTCTATCGTTCGTCACCACCTCAGAGTAAAATGTCTCAAGTCTACTAAAGAGAATTAACCATATAGCGTAATTTTCTTCTAGGTTCTGTGAGTTAAACCCACTCCTTGATATATCAGCTGAAATTTGCTACAGATAATAAAACCCTGAACGTTTTTTGTCTTGAGTTTGTTTAAAACCAGTTATGACATTACGCTGTTTTATCGTCACCTTATACACTCCAAAATAATATACATTATTACCTTGACCCCCCCACACACACACAGACTCACAAACACACATCATTGTCACTCCATTCCTTTGATTTCTCTCCATGTAATTTTGCATGCCCTATCTCTTCTCGCGTATTACACCTCCTCTTTTTAGTCTCTTTGACTCTCACTATGTATCATTTTATAAGTTCTGTATCATTTGGACAATCTGGCTTCTTTTAAATTCTCAAACAGACTAAAACTTTCTCTCACTCATGTGAATAATTATTTCCAATTCAGAATTGAGAAGAGAATATAAAAGAGATATTGAAGTATCAATGGCCCATCAATCTTAAGAAGTGTTATGACTTAATACGTTGTCGACTTAACCGATTCCTAAAGTTAACGTCCCTAAATATTTATATAAAAATAACAACACATTGTTATAGAGGAGGAGATTTTAAGTAAGCTATCACTAATGCAGACATGAAGATATCCATGTAGATACTACATATACCGAACCTAATTTAATTTTGTTGAACAGTATATGTCTCAGAGTATTGTATTCAGCTAATTGTGTGTTTTAAGACTTCACATCTTCTTAATTTTTTAAGAATGGCTATTTTATAAGATCGAAGTTAGACGATACCGAATGGAATTTGTAGTCTCCACACGGATATCTTTCCACACAGCCATCCAAAACTTCACTACAAGATTGATTACTTTTTTTGTTCAAATCCTTCTTCCAGTGAGCCAAAATCCCTTGATGAATGCCTTGATGCCCAACAGAAACCAAGCCGCCACAATGCCAGGTTTATCCAGTAAGTGAAAACCTAGAGAATGCTGGGTTAGTTTTTAGATCAATGCCGACCAAAACGTTTAAAATATCCACTAAACTGTGGAGACTATCGCATTAGACCCAAACTCCCACAGACATAAAGAATGATAACAGTCTAGTTTAAACCTAAAGAGTGAGTTCTTCTAGACTTAAGACGAGCATGCTAACTGCTCGGCCACTAAATTATAAAATATTTGGTCAACAAAGAAAGAAAATACCATTGCGTTTGAATTCTCGTTAAAATTACACAACGTGTACTCTTTCGGTAATTTAAAACTCTCTTTGGTTTTGTAATGGATACGAGAGACAAGCATTGCATGCCACTACTTTCTCACTCTTTGGGACTGATACTTCAGAATGTAAACAAAGATAAGCCCCACCCTTTCCCCCCTTTTTCTTTTAGCTGATTTCTTTTTGCCTTCTTTAACGCCGCGACGCATGCCAAAGCAAGATCTCTTAACTTCTATGTTTACAGTTGACAAAACAGCACTGCTGTGAAACTGTTATAAGTTCTTAAGTACTCGAATAGTAAGATATATCAACTTGCCCTCGTTTGCTCTTAGCACACAGGAGAGATCAAGCTCTTGTTAAAGTTCGTCTCCATGGGTTCAACCGGAAGTAGTGTCAATTTCCTCCCTCCTCATAGTTTTTGTCGTACTAAACATTCTGTAGACTAGCAACGCTTGAACTCTAAATATTGTCACCCTCCATGGTACTAAAACACGAATTAGCGTACAACTTCTCCTTAACCGTATCTTTAATCAAACTCAAGATCAAAGATTAAAATTTCTTTTAATCTTCTTTATATAATAACACAGTAGTAAAGGACCTCTGATTACCTTTAATCTCTATTGCACAAGAACACAATAGTTTCATTATCATGACATCTCATTAAAGACAGGATTGCAGAAAGCCTTTTCATATTTACACTTTCCACAGTATAACAACACCACAGTATCGACATCTTACCAAAGTCTGATTCTGTTCTTTAAGATAGGATGCTTTAGGACCTTCCATTATTTTTACTCTTTATAGTATAAGAAAACCAACGTCCATGGAATAAAACAGGATTTTATTGGAGCTGTTATTAATTCTAGCGCAGTTTATGCATAAAATTATTTTCAAATGCCACAGCTCAGAACCCAACTTTTCACCCACGATGCCAAACCTCTTCTTAAGTTTTGAACAATTTTCTTAGCTATAGTAAAACCACGTACAATTATTTAGCATTGTGGGAGTCGAATTACTCTTTAAAAAAAAAGATCGCTACCTAAGTTCCGTGTATATGCTTAATAACTTAAACCAACCTAGTAAGTTTATAATCCCTCTGTATGTGATATCACTAGCCCTATGAATCCTTAAAAGCCTTCCACAAGGATGAAAGTTTATGACAATTTATTCAATAATTTTTTTGAACCCCTCTTTGGATAACGCCACTTAATCCACAGATTTTATGAACCCATATCAAATGATAATGCAGAATAGCAATGCTAACCAAATGAGCGCCTACAGTCATCCCATGCAGTCGGCCATGACCTCTAATTCACCTTTTATGGGTGGGGCAATGAGTCCCATGATGATGATGCCAGGAATGGCCAGGCCTGGCCAGACTTTCTCACCAAGTGCGAACAGTTTCTCAAGTTTGATCTCACCCGCAACCAACTCCAACAACTTCATGAACAAGGCTGCCACCATGGCCACAATGAACCAACCGAGCTCCCTTCCTGTGTCTACCGCGCTAGGCCAAACTTCAAATAATTTGGCTCAGCAAAATGGCAACCTGGCAACAACGGCCGTTCAGAATTCAATGGCAAGCAGAATTGGCATGCCAGGAACGGGCAGTACGACAACCACTGCAGGCACGAGTAACCCAATGGCGAGCCAAACTAACACGGCAATGGGCTCCATGGTTCAGCCGAATTTCTCTAAAATGGCCGCTGGTATTACGGCTCCACATAACTTAAACTCAGTGCCGCAAATCAAAGTTCCCACAATGGCTTCGACCGTGATGAACTTTGGCCAAGGGGCCTCGCAGCCAAGTATGATGACCTTGAACTCTCCAATCGCTTCCGGAGGATTTACCCCCGGTGGGAACATTTGATACAGCTCCGCCCTTTTCTCCCAAAGTTTTTTTTTTTGTTTATTGTCGGCTCATCACATTTTTCCTCTCCGTAGATTAGTTCTACTGACAGGGCGTTTTTTATTTTTATTTTTTTTTGTGTGCTTGAGGTTGCCAGCCCTATAAGTCAAAGTCACCTTACATATTTATCTCAATTATAATCTTTTTCAATACTCACTAATGATTTGAGATGCAATTTTCACTGGTGTTTCAAACTTCTTTGGTTGTCATTTTAATCAACAGAAATGTCAGAAATTCATTTTTTTTACATTCATTATCTTTTTGGACACTTTTTGGAAAAAAATCGAGTTTTTAGTTTTTCAAAAACAAAAATTGGTTATTCTTTTTTTTCTTTAATTTTAAATTTTACAACAAAAATATATGTACCGTGTATCTACATTTCGACCAATTATCTCCTATTCATTGTAAGATATGCAGCACATCATGAAGCAAGTGGGCAAGATGTTACTAATATTGCTTGTAAAGAAAATGACATACTTTTTTAAATCCCCCTTTCTGATCAACATGGCAAAACGGCGGTCGATAAATGGCCAATCTGATTTGAAGTTGAAAGATACAATATCTTGGGAAAGATTAGTTCAGTTATTACCTGCCTGTGCCTGCGATGTAAAGAACTCGCCTTAAAGTCTTCAAGAGACTTCTCATGAAGTGGTCACGTCATGCCTTTTTCAGGAACCCAGTTTGGATGACGCATACCTGATTTATTATCTGTCATGCAAGTTTAAAAAAAAATCACTTTGGAATGAATGGACCATATACATTCAACCAAATCAGTTTGTCAAATAATCAACAATCGTCATTTGATTAGTTAATCAATTAATCATGTCTTGGCATTTGGTCAAGTTAATTGTTTGTCTCGTGTCTCATCATTCTTTATCCTATTAAGTTGAATAATTATATATAGACACCAATGACACATAGAAAAATACACCAATGACACATAGAAAAATACACCAATGACACATAGAAAAATACACCAATGACACATAGAAAAACCCTACCATCATAAGGTTTATATGTGAATTCAAAATTTATAAGTTTTGCTATTTTTACTTAAAATAAGTTGAATTTTATCTCATCCATCGTTTAGCACTGTTATGATATCAAAGAATCAACAATTCCAAGAATTCAAAGTACAATATGCTTCGTTACTCTGTAACAGGCTACCACCATTCATGCATAAGTAGCACTGCGAATTTCAGAATACGAATCTGAGTTGATAAATAAAACATTAATTTCTGAATAAAAAAACATAACAGTATTTTCAAAGATACTCTACGTAGCATTGGTCTATGCATAAATCTAAGCCGATTAGATCCATTTATATCCACAAACAGATCAAGTTGGCTTTTCTTTGACATGTTAGACCAATCCAGTCATACATATCAATCATTGGTGCGGTAATTAGGATAAAATAATAATAATAAAAAAAAAATTCTCGAGAGAGCTAATTCCTAATGATTTGATATGAACTTCCAATTTATGTTTCTTTAACACTTCTTCTTAACCCTACTATTTATACCAATTTTGTTTTCAAGTAGATTTCCATTAATTTTTTTTGCTCTATAACTTTTCCCGTAGCCTAGTATTTTTGTTTTGATATCTTTCTCCAACCTTGTAGATGTAGAGTTGTTATTTTAATGAAATGAACGTAAAATGAACGTGTAAAATAAATAAATAAACTTATAAAATAAAGGAAAAAAAAACCTAACAAATTAATTTAATAAATGGTTTTCTGTGGTGTTTAAGTTTAAATGAAGTTACATGAAGCATAAATCTTTTTACAAGCAGATATTTACAAATTATATTTTTCAATATTTTTGTCATAATGGAAACTAATTTCGAAATAATTTGAACTCTGACTCTTAAATCCTGAGGTTTTATTTTAACAAAATCAGTATTGTAGCTGATGAGATTACAATACATACTCATTTCCAAAGACTTGGACATAAAGTCTGTTATTCCATGAGATTTTGAAAATTTTTCACCTCGCTCTACCTACCACACATCAAACCCTTGTGTATAACTAAGATCTACTCCATTAATAGCATGGCTGTAGTTAGATTTAGCCTCTAATTCCTATGATTTCTGATAGCTTTTCGTCAATTTCTGGATTCACTACAAACACATCCACATCAATTTTTTTATCAGTCGTTAACATAGAACTAAATTTTGAAGAGAACAAAAACTGTGTAAGTTCTTAATGGGGTAGACATACAGCAACTTATGGAAAAAGAAACAAAAATGTTTTAAGCCTACTACTTAAAAAAGATGCACCATTATTTTATGTTTATCTATATTGCATCTTATCAACTCAAAATTATTTTTTTTCAAAGAAACATTTTTGTATTATCTATGTATTGTCTATGCAGAGTAAACTTATAATAAAAATGGTTTGTTTGTTTTTTTTGCCTTGTACTTATGTAAACTGTTGTTGGTATTGAAGGAAATTCGAACTTTTTAACTTTATCAAAATCATACCTTTTCATATTCATAGTAAAAAAAACAACAACTGAATTTAAAAATTTGCCCATTCCCAACTAGCCCGCGTATTTCAGATAAGAAAATAACTGTATATAAAAATGAATCTATTTGTAAAACAGACTCCACAAATCCATGACTTACCATTTTTTCGTCTCTTTATTAAATTTCTTGACTTACCATTTTTTCGTCTCTTTATTATATTTCTTCGTTACGATTGTTTGTTTTTTTCTAAAACAGTGACATCAGTACAATCACCACCAAAATCACCACCAGCCGCTGGGTCAGCACCAACACCAGCTTCAGCATCACCTTCATCGTCATCATCAGCAGCAGCAGCGGCAACCAAGCCTTCAGCCCCTCCTACCTCAGCGGTCAGCATCCCAAACATCAACAACATGGCTAGCATGTTCCAAAACCCACAGATGATGAAGGTAATTTGTGTAAGAAGATCATACTTGTAGAGATGGTGATAATGTTGGTTCTAGATTTTGTCTTTCTCCTGATGGCGATGAATCCTGGTGTTGGTTACAATGATACATTTTGATATTATAGTGCTGGTTGATATTATGTTATCATGTTGTGACAAACGATAATTATAGTACTGGTTGATGTTATGTTATAATATTGTGACAAACGATAATTGTAGTACTGTTTGATGTTATATTATTATGTTGTCACAGATGATAATTATAATACTGGTTGATGTTATATTTATTATGTTGTCACAAATGATAATTGTAGTACTGTTTGATGTTATATTACAATGTTGTCACAAATGATAATGGTAGTACTGTTTGATGTTATATTATAATGTTGTCACAAATGATAATGGTAGTACTGGTTGATGTTATATTTATTATGTTGTCACAAATGATAATTGAAGTACTGTTTGATGTTATATTATAATGTTGTCACAAATGATAATGGTAGTACTGGTTGATGTTATATTATTATGTTGTCACAGATGATAATTGTAGTACTGGTTGATGTTATATTATAATGTTATCACGGATGATACGTGTAGCAATGGTTGATGTTCTTATGTTGTTAACAATGATGATAATAATGGTTGACATTGCTTTTTGACAATGGTGATGCTCATAGATGATAGTTTTCGCAGAAGTAGCTAATGTTTGAGACTCTACTTTCACAGATCTTAATGCTAGGTTACCATAACGGTGATTATTTTTAATTGGAAACGATAAGTATGATAAAACTGAAACAACAAGAATCACATTTAAGAATATAGCAGTAGTGACTTCAACTTAGAAAAATAGAAATGATATGCAGATATCTGGAGCTACTTACATTTCGAATCAAAATTTCAAAGAAAGATGGCGATGATGATGATGATGATGCAGTTGATAATATTGCCTTAAATGTTATTAATGATAATATTGAAGATATAAAATATTAACACATCAAAAACGTAGATGAAAATGTTTACTTCGTTTGCAAACAGACAGAGAAATTGTTGAAAAATAATCGTAGTTTTGAAGTAAATCAGTACAATGCAACCATGATGGTAACAGCAATCCCCCAAGCATAAAATTCTTCAACATATATTTCCTACTACGATAATTCATTTTTCGTCTTCCTTGCGATCACCTCAACGTTTGCCAGATGATGCAACAGATGCAGCAGATGATGATGCAATCCTTCATGAGTCAAATGGGTCAAAACTCTGCGAATCAAATAAACAGTGCCATGAGCAATCCTATGAGCAACATGGCAATAAACAATCCTATGAACAACATGGCACACAACCCGCTGGCAGCCGTGATGCGCAGTATGCCCTCAGGTATGCCCACAGGTATGCCCGCAGGAATGCCAAATGGGATGTCCATCAGCAATCTGGCATCATTATTCTGTGAGTAGACCTATCACTGTTCTTGCATATGAGGTAGTTGTGCTTATGTCATTATATGACGTCATATGTGAAGGGCACGGTAACCTTGGCTTCTTCGCCCTTGTTAACTCTGAGTCTCTAACAAAAACATTATTTTTGGGTATGTATAACGCTTGTAAGAAAAACAAACTGGTTACTTCATTATTTTTTTAGTGTCTATAACGCTTGTAAGAAAAACAAATCGGTTACTTCATTATTTTTTTGTGTGTATAACGCTTGTAAGAAAAACAAACTGGTTACTTCATTATTTTTTTAGTGTCTATAACGCTTGTAAGAAAAACAAACCGGTTGCTTCATTATTTTTCGTTGTCTGTAACACTTGTAAGAAAAACAAATCGTTGCTTCTTTTTATTGCTGCATATATTTCGCTTGTAATGAAAAAAAAAAACAGCTAAAGAGTTGCAATAGAAACAAAAAATACAAACTTTAGCATGACCTTCATATGTGTCATAACAATCATTGTCTTGGTTAAAGAGCTATAGAGACAGCGGTTATTACTCATTAATTGTCCAGCGTTGTAGGCATTTTGAGCAATATAAATTCTATAATTATCGATATTTCGTGTGAATAAAAACATTATCCATAATTAACTTCAATGTAACAATAACGTGCCCTTGATTGCCGAGGAAGAGATTAATACCAATAGATCTTTTTATTTAACTATTTTGACATGAGTTAAATCTTGCATTCTTCACCAACATGGTTTATAAGTTAATGGCAATATTTACAATCATAAATCAACATCATTAAACATAAAACAATTAAAAGTCCCTGAAAAAAGTAATGTACTCGATTCTGTTGTTACAAAGCCACTTACTAGTTTTAAAATTAATTTGATTTTTTTTCTTTTTCAGCTTAATTCTGTTGCTATGGGAGCGTAAGCTGCTGGTTTTACCATCGAATTCTGAAAAATCACCCAAAAAGGAACTCCGAGCCAATAATTGAGGAACGAAATGTTTTTTTGCAATCTGAAAAATCTCAACCAGATGCAACCAGCGGGTTATTCTAGGCCAAGCAATTTGTTTACAATTTATGTTTTTCGTTTTAGACATTTTTTCGAATTTGAAAATATTATGGGTTGTCATTTTTTTTACTTTAAAAGAAAAAAAAAGTCATAATTTATTTTGATATATTGTAAAACAGAAGGCAACTAAAGTTAAAAGCAATAGAACGAGAAAAGATAATTTTTTTTCCATTTTTAAACGTAATCATTTTTGTATTTAGATTTTGATGATACCAGAGAGTTCATTTGGCTTTTAACGGTAATGCGAGTCTGAAATAAAATATATGTATGCTATTAAGCAAGATAAATATTTAACTTGTAGCGCAAAATTTTATAATTAAGTAAGAAAAAGATAACAATTGAAGGCTAAACTCTATGCATTTGTAAATATAATAAAATTATGTTGCCAGATTATATCAATTCAAATTTAGTGTAGTGTTGTTAATGTAATTGCTTTATTTTATTAAATCAAACCAGCTTAATAAGATGATTTTCCTGAACTGTATCCATAGCTCCTGCTCAGTATTACAATATTATGTAGAGAGTAACACGTTAATCATTTACTTATTCAATTTAATTATTGGCCCTTAATGTAAAAGAATCAAATGAAAGAAATCGGATGCGTTAAAGATAGATCCAAACAAACCTGGACATGTGCAACTTCTTCAACAAGGCTTAAAATGATAATATATTTTCTGATGTCTTTGTATTTCTTTTTCCCACCACAAAGTTTTCTATTTCCTCCTAACATGATCTTGTGTATCAGGGATTAAGGGTTTTAGATATGTATAAAAACCTACAGACGTATGAAGTACTGGGTAACCTTTAAGGCCTTCTGTAAGAATGTGTGTTAGATCTACCCCCTTTCTTTTTCTATCGCTCTATCTCTGTCTCAGTTATTTCTTTTGTTTTCCTTTGATAGATATATTCTCTTTTTGTTATGGTTTAGAAATAACAGTAATAATAATAATAATAATAATAATAATAATAATAATAATAATAATAATAATAATAATAATAATAATAATAATAATAATAATAATAATAATAATAATAATAATAATAATAATAATAATAATAATAATAATAATAATAATAATAATAATAATAATAATAATAATAATAATAATAATAATAATAATAATAATAATAATAATAATAATAATAATAATAATAATAATAATAATAATAATAAGAAGAAGAAGAAGAAGAAGAAGAAGAAGAAGAAGAAGAAGAAGAAGAAGAAGAAGAAGAAGAAGAATAATAATAATAATAATAATAATAATAATAATAATAATAATAATAATAATAATAATAATAATAATAATAATAATAATAATAATAATAATAATAATAATAATAATAATAATAATAATAGTAATAATAGTAATAATAATAAAAATGGTATTAGAGAATTGATTATAACTGTTTAAATTTAAAACTAAACAGATGTTTTGTACGGTTTTTAGAATCTCGCAAATTATCTTTCTATAGAGAACTAACATAAGAACTTTTCATGAGTGCGTTCCTTTCATTCGTTTGACTTCAATTCACTCCATCGTATGAATTCTAGCAATACCGCTTTGTCTCCTCATAAGAGTGTTTAAGAATATTTAGAGACTCTGAAAAAGTTCGAGGATATTCTGTCTCCACATAGCATTACTCAAAAATTATGAGATATAGAACACACTTAGAAATTTTCATCGTATCGACAAGTCCTCTAAACACTACAGGAAAACCCATACTAGCAAAGAGACAACGTTGGCGTTTTAACTTTATTATTTAGGACTTTGTTTTGTTGTTCTGAAATAAAGGGGTGTGTGCTTGTTACATTTCCAGGAATCAAACTCTGAGTAAGACTTACTTGTGTTAAACAATACAGAGTTTAGAATTCTGTGTATTAGTTTTAGATAATTGTGTGTATTTGCGCAAGATAATGGTACATAAAACTGGTTTGGATTAAAAGGATTTTTGGTGAATTTCTTTCGCGTTGATGTTATTTATTTACTTTTGAATGAATGTAAAAAGACGGGAAATTTGATATGTTTCAGTGTTTTTGTAATTTGTTGTCATTATTAACAATATTTATCAGCAAAATTAATTTTTATCGTTGTGATCATGTTCATCATCATTATCATCAAAATCAATGAGCTGCATAATTTTTTAGAATCGTCACACACGTTAACCCTCTTTAAGCATTTTCAGTTTCATCATCATTCCCATTGATTACAAACAAGTCGATTTTGGAAAGGGAAGAGTTAAGACTCAAACCTCATCCATCTTAGGTGTGGGTTAGAATCCGCAAAGAAATGTGTCTATAGATTCTAGAGCCAAAGCTCTTCCCTTTAAACACCTGTGGCTTCTGGCATAAAATGGCTCAGCCTGCAAAGCGTTGGACTGACAATATTGAGTCACGGGTTCAAATCCTGATGAAGCCTATCAAGAATGGTTGGATTTCATCCAGCCCGCCCCATGTTACCTAAATGGAAAGCTACTGTCTTGCAATATATTCTAATGGGAAGCTTAAGGGACGTAAAACTAACTAAAAAAATAAAGGTGCATCCAAAGAAGTTGTGCTTAACATGAATTTATCAATAAAAAGCCAACAATTTTATTTCAATTTTCCATTACTCATAAATGTTTTTATTTGATTATTTTTTGTAGTTTACAAAATAGATTACATGCATTAAAGGCTGAATATAGTGTATAAAATTAGTTTATACAGAAGAAAAAAAATATGAAAGCATTAAATAATGGACATTTTTGAATGTTGTAATGCAATGTTATAAAATATTTACAACACGCTTTTGTTTGTTTTTTTTAAATTACAACTTTAGGAATTTGAACTCCAAATATTACACGATATAAAAGAAGACCATACAAATGATTATTTAAAACTCCAGGCATACACAACAATAAGGAACGTTATTTTGCATAATTGGATCAGTAAATCATCTAAGATCACACATTGTAAGCAAATACCACATATACACACACTTATATATTTTTTTTTTGCAGAATTCATTTTACAATAATAAAAAGCGAAAATAAGTCAAATGAAAGTGAAAAATTCAAATACAATATAATAATGGAATGTAAGCTCACTCTATGAGGTTTTTTCCCACAATTTTATATAAATATGTTTGAAATAGATGTACAAATATGTTTATTCATAGAAAATAAAATAAACTGTACTTAACAGCAAAATGCAATAAAAGAACAACTTTAGATAACATTGTGGGGCTTCAATTTAGCCAAGACTCCCCGCCAGTAATTCAATAAGTATTATTTGTCCTTTACAGATCAGACTCTCAAACCATATTTTTCCAGTTAAATAAAATATTTTGCGCAGAACTTCACCGTCTCGAGACAGCTTTTCCAGTTTCATGTTTGACAAGTATAAAGAAGAAGCCTTAAAGAAAAATTAACTAAAAAACCTGACTTCGTTGTCTGTGGCGTTTGTTCAAACTGAAAATAAGAAAATTGAGGAAATGGAAGGGGATGGGTAAGGAAAGCCCAAAGATTTAGAAGATCAGCAGTGGGGTTCTTGTCAGGTTAAAAATGGACAGACATCAGTAAAGTTTTGGCAAAAATGCTATATAGAGCTTAACGCTAAAAAACTTAAATGAAAGAACAAGAGTAATGAAGAATTCCAACAATGGCCCTTAGCAGTTCGTATCAGATATTGACTAATACAAAAGAACACTTTTTGAAATTACAAAAAAATGTCGCAAGAACAGCAATAAAGATCGCAAAAACTGCAAAAGAAGTCGCAAGAACTGCAAAAACAAATAGTCGCAAGAAGTTCATAAATTTTTACCAAAGAACTCCCAAAAACACTGATGAGATATTTGATTAAAGACCACGCCTTTAGAGTGTCAGAGAAAAAAAAAGAGAAACCACAATACATCTCAGGAAAGTTATTTTTTAAATCATGAGAACAATAAGAAATAAAAAAAAATTTTAAATTGTCTAATAAAGAGCACAATGTGTAGTATAAAAATGACACTGTTATTCGAGAAAGAAAAAGAGATAGGTGAACAGATAGACAGAGGAAGAGAGAAAAAAAAGGGATAGTTCTTTGATATTGTCAGCAATAAAAGGGAAAACATCTTTGGGTATGGGGAATGCGACTTCACAAAGAGTTGTCCACTTTGTTGGAAGTGGTGAGTTTTGTTGAACAATCAGAAGCATTTCAAAGATCTAAACAGACCTAAATAAATTTGTTTTAATTGTTTTCTCATGTTTCCCTTTTTTTTATTTCAAATGTTACACTAATGAGCATTTTTGCAGACTTTATTGCTTCAAAAACTAACAACTTAAAGAAGAGTTCATGATTTCAAACTATGTACCATAACTCTATGTGAAATCGCATTCCCTATATGTAAATACTTATTTTTACAGCAGTTCACTAAAAATGCTGATGATAATGGTGATGATGGTGATAACGACCACTTTAATGACAACCACGGTGACAAGGGGCATGATTTCAATAATGATGATGTTGAATTGATGTTGATGATGACGACGACGACGACGACGACGACGACGACGATAATGATGATGATGAGAATCATAATTTTGATGATAAATGTAATAGAAAGTTGGTTCCGTTTTTATGTAAGTGATAAAGGGATTGGTCAAATGAAATAAATTATACAAAGAAGAATTTTTTCGAGTCAGACAATTAAGACTACTAAAAGATACTCCATGGGAGAGAAGAAACAAAAAAGGACCTGAGAGAGGAGGAGGAGGGGTGAGTGAAAGGCTATTTTATATACCTTTTAAGCCACCCAAACAAGCACTGAAATGATATGTTAAGGATAGTTCTTTTTACTTCAAAGCTACCGGAGACTATTGTTTACAGAGTTTCATTGACAAGTTAAAGTTTATTTCTAGATTCTAATCCGAACTATTCAAATCACATGAAAGCCAATTGATCAGAAAATTGATATATCAAATATTGCCTCGTTTTAAGAAAAGTTCATAGATATATTTTTAGAAAAAAAAATGTAACCTAAAAGAGATGTCAGAACCGTGCTCTTTACATCCCCGAAAAATGACGTCACAAACCTTATGTGGTCCATGTAAGGTTTATGTAATGATTTATGTAAGGCACATCAGATAAATTTTAATTTCTCAATCATAAGTTAAAAAAAAATCGATACAGTAAGAAAATAAATCATCAGCTGAGAAGCGTAATGCTCAAAGCTACAAAGGACAAAGGAAAACATGGGATAATTATGATTTATAAGTTAACAATGAAGGCGCAATAACAAGACAGTATATGTTGTTATAGTACAATACACTTCTTTACAGTGCATTAGTGACTGCTACAGAACATTATTACAACTATTATACTGCTCTGTTGGCACTTATAAGGATTTTATTACTATTTGAATGTACTACTTTAAAAGTATTCAAGTGACTAATTTTGTGCGAATGATTTATATTTTAAGTTTCCGTCTCCATTTCTCTTTTTTTTTTTTGTTCTGGCTACAGCGCACTGCTGATGATGTTTTTTCCTTCCTGGTCACATAGACTTATCATGATCAACTTTATAATACCGAAAATGTCAAAAACTTTTTCATCCCATTTTACTTTTGAAGAAAGTTTTAAAAGAATACGAAAAACACTACTTTATGAAGACTCTTAAATACTTGGTATATTCGCAATAAAACATGGACAATGGTTCTAACTTGTAATTATTATAATAAAACCATATAAAAATGTTTTTTTTTTCTGTTGCTCTTAAGTTATAATTCCAATTTATCTGACATTTAGTGCACCACAGAATGTAAGAATTTGCCATCTTACCTTCACATAAAACCTTGCAAAAAATTGCTTTGAAAGAAAAGTGTTACACTAATGTCATAAAACTTCAAATTTATATAGTCGCTAAATGCAATAGATACACTTCTTTAAAGGTTCCTAGAAACAACTTTTAAAATCCATAAAAAACAGCCAATTTTTTATAATGATAAGTAAGGGACGCAAACCATACTCCTTGTCATCTTTACCTCGAAATTAAAACAAATGAAGTTACTCATAAAATCAAAGACCATAAAATTTTTCAAATAAAATAATAAAATTTGTTTTCTCATCTCAATCATATGTTTCTTTTTCTTCTTTCCAACCCATCTCCGAGAGTTGAAAAGAAGCAAGGCAAATTGATCTTTCGATTTGTAATATTGTTTCATACAAAGAAGTATTGTTATTTAGAAAAATCATCTTTAATGAAGTCATGCAGATCTCTTGAAAACGAGCCACAGTAAAAAAATAGTTATTTTAGTTACATAGAAAAGTTTACTCGTTATTATTTGCACTCATATTTGCGAATTAAATCATCAAAAAGTTATCGAATAGTAAAAATTTGTACAACTACAAACATACACACACAAAAATGGCGCAATTAATATTGCATTGTACTTTCAAATTACATGAAATTCGGTTATGATTTTGTTACAACAGATTGAGGTGATATTTCACGCAAGTCTTTAAATATTTACGACAATGTCAAATTTTCCCTTCAATCGGGAAAGTTTTGTTTTAATCTCTAAAGTTCACGAAAAAATTATATGATTGCTGAGCAATGTATTTAAAAATGAGCACAGTATTTTGCTTAAAATATGACATCAATTGAACATAACACAATTTATAACAAGTCGATTCTCCTTGAAAACAATAATTTGGACTGTAAGCTCTTTGATCTAATGAAAACAAAGTAAATATTTCAGTTCTTTGATTATTAGAGAAGAATATTCTGCAAGTACTTCAGCATTATGGATGGAATATTATTATGGTGTGAGCATATTGATTTAGAGGTGGAATATTGTCCTGTAAGTACTTTTATCTTAAAGATGGTATATATTACTGTAAGTACTTTGATTTAAAGGATGGTAAATACTACTGAAAGTACTTTGATCTTAAGGATAGAATATTATACTGTAAGTACTTTGATCTTAAGAATCGAATACTGTACTGTAAGTACTTTGATTAGAATTATAGGATATCGATCTCTAAATAATTTGAGTATGAATATTCTGAAAGCTTTTTGATCGATAAAGAAGGGAGGTGTTAGCAGGTGATACTCACGATAATATCATCGTATAAAACTCTGTAAAACTTAGGAGAAGTTTAACCAAACGTTGAATTATAAGGAATCCTCGTATTCTAAGTGTTTTAACTCTCATAGAGAAAAAACTTGCAACTGGTAACAATTCATTTGTGAGACAAGAATAATATAAATTATCTCTGAAAATAAAATGGAATGTATGCAAATGGCAAGAGGGACTTACTTCTTAAATACGCATCAATTCATATGTTTAAAGCTGTCATTTATTTGTACATAATAATATTGGTCATAAATATGTGAGGCTCGTGATGGTCACATGATCATAACAGAGGCTCAAATCTCACCAAACCCATTTCAATACTGAGTGCTATATTAATACTTTCATCTCAAAATCAATTTATGAACAAACCACAAATGCTTCCTATTCAAAGTCAACAATATGTTTACACATCATTAACCTACGCGTATAAGGTTACTAGAGACTCTTTTTTTTTCTATAATTCACAAAATGTTAACAAAGCATTGAAAATTTAGTACATTTAATTAACGAATGAAATATCTCTAACAATAAAGAACATATAAAAACATTTATGTATTTCAAAAAATGTTTATTCTTTCGACCCAGATTGTGAATACGATAAAAAGGGATGTATTTCATGTGGTATCGTGTTAGCTAAAAACATACAAAAAGAAAAAAAAAGAAAAACTGTATAAAACTACCTGAAGAACTTCGCTAGAACATAATCTAAAATTGTGTTTTAAAGACCCAGTTTTTGCAGTGGCAATAAATATTGCTTTATTCCTCCTAAAGCTCTCTGAGGGTCAAAACAAACTAGCTGTAGGGGGATTGATACAGGTGCAAAATTCACTATGAGCCTGACGATCTTGGAGCGGCTTGTAAACAGGAACTCATTAGAAGGTCTTCGATTTTACATGGTAAAGACGCAAAACACCTAGAAATAAGAGTGATATTTGTAGAAATATATCTCGGTGTTGTAAAATACGTTAAAAATCTGTCTACCTTAAGGCTATCTACACAAGGGTTTGCTTAGCTTTGTCGGTTTGCAAAATGTAAAGTTAAAGGTGAGTTTATAATTAGACTTGCAAAAATCAAATGAAGTGGGAAGTATCGCATTGATAAAAGATCTGATGACAAGATCTTTCTCAGTATCAGTTATCAAAGCAAAATACAAACTTGTATTGCACCCTTATTGTCATGAAACTTTAAGGGTGCGTTTCCAAAAAACATCTACAATAATTGTCACTAGAAATTTCAGCACATAGTCACAGTATTGCTGTAAATTAAAAAAAAAACAACTAAGGTACGTTTTCAAAACAAAATACCGTCCACATACTGTTGAAACACAATTACAAGTATCTTTTAAAAACGCAACAATATTACTCTGAAACGCTAAAACAATGTTTCCAAAGAGCCATTCTGCATATAATCTTTCAAACGTTGTCTATCACTTCCATTTAGCGACATGACGGTTATAAAGACTAAAGGTGCGTTTCCCATGCGTCTCGCTCAATATCATAGAATGTACACGTCCCACCATTTCTGTATACCAGCGATTTCTTTGACGAACCGTTTTTGAATGCGACTGGCCTATTTGCACTTCCGTTGCCAGTAACGTTTGTGACGTCACTATAGTCATAGCCGTTATAAATACTGTATCCCTTCTGAGGACAAGAAAACAAAGCAATAATTATTTCTCAATCGATAGGTAAGCAGAACAAAAAGTGAAAAAAATGTTATTCAGTAATCGATTATTCAGTAGAATATAAAAAAACTCGATGTTATTCGACTATTTCTTGATAATAAGAATAGAAAAAAAAATACTCATTTAATTAACTTTCGATTCATAAATATCCCCTTCCTATAGAAAATGAAGAAAACCAAGGGATCAACAACAAAAAGGTGGCACAAATGCCAATACAATATCCTCACCTACTTTAAACTTTTTAAGCTTACTTTCTGCAGAATTATTAGGCATTTTATTTGAAAAAAAAATGTTTTTCTCATGAAATCGTTGGTTGTCTAGAGAGCATTTAAAAGACAATGAGAAAATTACGTTTTAGCACTTTGACTTGGCTGCATTTAGGATTTTATATTCTATGCTAATTTAATTGAATGTGCTCTAATTCTAAGGGCATTTCTACAGTAGGAGAACAAATATGAAAAAAAATCCACCAATAAAGAATGGTTTCGAGTTTAAAAAATTAAATTATTTCTGTCTAATTTAACATTTCATCTAAAGAGTTTTGTTCACTTTATATTTAAAAATTGTTTTAACAAAATTAACCTCTCCTTAAATAACAAAAATAGAAAAGAATAAAGTAAAGTGTATGTAAACACTTGTTTTAATATTACATTAAAAGTAATCAAAAGCGCAACAAAATGTTAACGAACGGTGATAAAGCATTATATACATGTGATAAGTAATATTTTTATCTATGGCTGTATTGAAATTTTGTGTGTAACAAAGCTTTAAAAATCAGTCAGTCACTTTGTTTTTGTAAGCATTGTAACAATATGTCATCTAAACAGGATTATCAGAGCTTTACTCAAGTACCACGAGCTTTACTGTATATGGCAGACTTTCCGTGTAAGACTATTTTTTGAACTTAGACGATATAAAATTATGTAGAGCCACTTCGCAGGAAAAAGCTAAAAAGTGACGTCCTAAATTGATTGATAATGTCTTAGTTTGAAGCAATCATGAATTTTTCATGCATATTTCAGGGAAATATATTTATCACAATGGGCGTAAAAATTTACAGAAGATGCTCTTCTAAGTAAAACTTTTTTTTTGCAATGGATTAACTTCAAACCAAACATTTTGGACCGTTCAAAATTAGTCGTGGAAAATTATGAAGTGGAAATATACCTTTATTGAGTCAATACCGTTTTTATTGTTAGGTCAGCAGTTTAAGCTATATTTTTTTTAAATTTCGTTTTCAATTTGGTATATGGTTAGGAAAGCTAAAATGTATACTATACATGGGCATTTGCAATATATATGGTGATAATTCTAGTATTGACTCATTATTTCCTTTCCTAAAGAGGCAGTGACGTACCTTTGTTACATAAGCAGAACATTTGGGAACAATTTAACTTAAAAGCTCCAAGCTTGAATGGTTAGGATAAAACGTAACAATGAAAACAAAATAATAAATCGCTTACTGTAAATATTCTACTTCTTTAAATGTAGATAATATATGAGTGTATTATGCATCATGTTTTCGAATACTGATCAAGCTACTTCCAGATATTGTATTCGAGTGACAAAAAGTACTCAAAGAGATTATTTTGGTGATTCTTAAAAAAGTACTTCATTACTCAAGAAAGCAAATATTGTTGGAATCTGAAACCTACTTGAAAGGCTGAATCAAACGAGAAAAAATGTTTTGCAAGCACCTTGAATCATCAATAGTATCAAGTATGTCCGGGTTATTTTTAACGAAAGCTCATTCTTAAAAATGAACAAAGATATTAAACATTATTTGAAGGCTTTTAAAAAAAATTTAAAACGTAATACAATCAAGGAAATTTTAACTGAATGTGCGAGAAAACGTCAAAAACTCCAATTTTAAAAATTTGAAAGCAATATTCAAAATGGTAAAGAAAAGTTGCAATTTTAGTGGGGTAAATCATACATCTACGCTCTTAGAGGCACTGAAGGCAGGGGGTAAAAAAAACAAGACTAACCTTAGGAACCAATTTAGATCATTTAACTTTGATAAAGAAACAATCAAGATAGGCATAAAGGAAAAACAAAACGAAATGAAAACAAACATAGTAAAATTAAAAATATAAAATAAAGAAGTAAAAACGAAGAGAAAGATGTTAGTAGACCAAACCTACGACTTTACATTATCAAGGAGACAGATAACATTTTCTGTTCTACTTGTACTAGAAAATATCCGTTGGCGCAAACAAGATTTTCAACAATTATATTTGAGCTATAACTGTAGGAGAAGATTGAAACATGTTGAACAACTTCAGATAATCATTTTTTTTTCTTCTTTTCGCGCTGCACCAATTGAGAGTTGTAAATAACTCAAGTAATACTTTCATACGTAAAAAAAAATTGAAAACAAGCAAAAAAAGAAATACTGTTATGGATTCATCCAATGTGTTGATGCTAAGAACAGCTACTTCATAAACAAAAGTAAGACAAAGAACAGTAGAAAACTAAAAGAAAAAAAACAACTGATTTTTAAAATTTGAAAGGAAAAAAAATACATTAAGAAGAAAACTTATTACTAGAACCAACAACAAAAATTAGCAAATTATATAAGACAATAATATTCACTGCTGTTACAAAAGAAAACGACAGTATGTCACTATGTGGAAAATTACAAGAAATATTTTTGTGAAAAAATAGAGGACGAATCTTGGTTTAAAAAAAAGTAACAAAATTATATCTATTCTGACTTTAGAGAAACCAAATAACGGATTTTATTTTATTTCATTGTAATTATTTATTTGATTGAGAATCATCAGACTAGAAAAATTGAGAAGAGCAGCACAAGACGTAAAAAACACAATAGAGAAAAAGTCGGGGGGAAAGAAAACTAAAGAAAAAAGTTGAGAGACTCCCTATTGAAATAAGAAATACTAATGTTACAGAATGCTGCCTTTTCATCTTTCTTAACTCTAACATTAGATTCCGGTATGCTAAAATTATAATCAGCGATAAATATATATTCAGGCATATATAAAACAGGCTTGACCTTATACCATTAAACATGGTAAAGTGTTGCGGGTAATACAAATCGCAAACAAAAATTAGTATACTCTGTGCAATATGGTTTCATACATATTCTATCCCTTAACATATAGTGGGAAATATATTTCATAAATTCAAATCTTTCTGAAAGTATTGACTTTTCAAACAGCAAATCCTATCCTAATGGTCAGCGAGCAGTTTCAACCAATAATAAATCTTTTTCAACATAACCGTCATTTCCAATATATCGAACTTAGACATGCAGCTTTACTTTACTTTCTCGTTTAAATGGTAATTGTTAATTTAAACAAAATAAACACTACTAGGTGGGTATCACTGTTGAAAAGTGATCTGATCTACAGCTAAGGGAAAAACCATAAGACTGGAGATTTCACTAGACTGAAAGACTACAGAAAGATTCTGTCCTTGCCTAAGATTTTTATTGTAAAGGGGGAGGGGAATAGAATCAAGAAAACTGCAGCTTTGAAACAGAGAAACGAGATAAGATGCTTTACAAAACTCTTTTCTACCTTCATCGTTAAATCTCTTTTCAACTACGGATATACTTTGAAGTTATGAAATTACAGGGGAAAAAAAACTGTATGTTTATGTGCTTCTTTGCCAATTTGGCCGTCTCTCATTTCGTGCTTTCTTCTCTCTTACTTGCTGTCTGTCTTGTTCTCTTTCTCTTTCTCTCTACTTTCCATTTGAAGAAAAGCGATGTCTACAATGTAGGCTTAACCCTGCATTGTCTTTTACCTGATAATCATTAACACTAACTTTAGTATCAGGGTATATTAGATAAGCAAGTCAAAGCTGAGGTTTTGATGGCTGCTGGGTGTTCTACAAAGGTTTATATTGAAGCAAACAATCTAACAATATATCAAACAAAAACCAACAAAAAACAAAAAACAAAAAAAAAAAAAAAAAAATAACAACAAAAAGTAAATAAAACAACTAAAAAAATGAAAACAAACGTGAGGACAAACGGAGAACACATTTTGTTAACAAACCAAAAACCGTTTCACCCTGCCGTTAGTAGATACTTACTTCCCAATCTAGTCTCACTGATAAACAAATCGACTTCTACTCTGGCTACTGAGGCGATGGTTGCTGTTGTACAGAGTTTGCATAGGTTCATATAAAACATTTGCTAGCTAGTTAGACAGTTATCACTCTTGCTTTTAAATTTTATACGAATAATCATGTTAAAGGAAGTGTTTATTTAGTATGGTCTGCAGCTATATATGGAAATTTCGTCTACATTATTTGAAAACAAAAAGATTTTAGATTAAACTCTGATTAATGTTTAAAAATAAATGGATATATTCATTTTACACATTAATTATGAAACTTTCATGGGCTTTTTGTTTTTGGCCTATTTCTAAAGACGTTTAGTTTCGGAGCATTTGCAAAAGTCTTTTTTCTCAGTTTTATTTTGTTATATACACAATGAGATAATATATATATCTGTATAACAATTTTTGGTACAGCAACCATTTTATTCTGGTTTAGCCCCTTTAATTTCATAACTGAAATTATCGTAAAGACGATCTAATACTCCTTATTCAAAATTCGTAAAATATGTATTTATTGCTGACAAAACTTCTATTTTATAGCCGGTTATACCATCATCATATTCAATAAAAGCCTGAAATAATAATAACCCACTTCATGCTGTCATTTCAAGTTTAAAAAAGAGCCATAGAAAAATCCATAAAAAAAAACATTCAAAATTTACGCAAACCTCCAAGACACCAAGCTATTATAAAAATGTAAGTACCCTCTTAATTAAAACCGACTGCATATATCAACTACACGTTTACATAAACTATCTAATTAATTATAATAATTATTATTTAATTGAATACCAAAAGCAGACTTTGTAACCACTAGACAAGTGCAAAAACAACTAAAAAAAATTACGAACACATTAAAGAAACATGAACACAGAGAATGCAGAATAGGGAGAGGACAAATATTTTACATAAATGAAATAGTAGGTCTTTAAGCAAATCACTTGTCTAGCTACGTTGGTACATCGTTGAGGGCAAAGCATATAAATAATCAAGGGATTTCCTGACAAAAGGCTTAATGTCTGTTCTTCAACAGTTTTTAGTCGTGAAGTGACAACTGTTTCATAAAATTATAGAAGTCTTTATCAGAAATTAATTTTGTTCTACTATGGAATACAATTTACAAGTTGATAAACCTAAAAGAATGGTGATAAACTGCAATGATTTATAAAGATAAAAAGAAAATCAGTTTTTGCTTTTTTCTGATCCTATTATAGTAGCATTTACTGCGTTTTGTCTAGGTACCAGGGGGGAAAAAGGGGGGAGGGAAGCGTTCGTATATGGGGACTTTTTACGATGTAAGTATAGTTTTATGTTAAGCATCTTTGTTTTAAACAAATTCTAGACAAATTACAATCAACGTCTCACTAGATCTTATATAAGGTGAGAGGTATGTCGGAACAAGAACATAATTTTAAGAGTAAATAGAGGAATTGCATAAAAGGGAAACAAATCTTTGTTTAATATGATTTTATGGGTTGGATATAACATAGAATGCCCGGGAGTCGAATAACTAAACCTCTAAACTATTTGCTTACGATACAAAAACAAACACTTGCATACAGTCAAATTATGTGATTATGAAACCATTTGGGGTTTCATTTGAGAACAACGGAGTTAACATATGAAAAGCATGTGGTTGATTGAGGTAGAATTTACAGGAGTGATGTAATTTTAGGGCCCTGATAAAAACAGTGACTGGCCCAACAGAGAGAGATACACGAAAAAGGAAAAGAAAAAGGATGGAGTGAGTGGGACAGATAGGAAGAAAGAAAGAAAGAAAGAAAGAGAGAGACGCATTGCAGTAAGACGAAGAAATCACATGCTGCACATTCAATCATAAAAAAAACCAAAACTATTTAACCCTTTAATATCGTGCTAATATTAACCCTTTAATATCGTGTAATATCGACTCACCGGGTCTAAGAACGCCGGATTGGCGTAGCCTTGATCTTCATTGCTGTAGACGTGCTCTTCATTTAACCCATTCGTCCTCGGGCTATTAGCCCCGCCCACTTCACCCCCACCGTTGTCCGGCTGCGTAGCCTCGATCATTGGCATGGGAATCTCCTCCACACCGGCGTTAGCCATTGGCTGCTTTCTGGCGTCGAATGTGACGTTATCGTAAGGCGGGAATTCTGATTGGCTGACGCTAGAGGAACTGCCGTTTCCAGCGGAACCGGTAGTCCAGCTGCGCTTGTAGTGCATCTCTTCCGCCTCTTCATCCATCACGTACCTCTGATTAGGCGAGCGTTTACGGGAGCACTGAGTTGAAATTAAAATAAACAAATTAAATTACAAAAGCTTGTGAGGACAGGAATAGCTGAAATATTAAAGTTAACATAAAAAATCATGTCTAAAATAAAAAAAAAATTGTTCTTTATAGTAATCTTATAAGCCTCAAAAGCTTAAGACTTATAAAAAAATAAAGGAAAAGCTTACCGCAACATTAGATAGAAACTTTCCTAAAAATATAAAATTGCCAAATTAAAAACTAAGAGAGCTGATAAAACGACCAGATAGTAAAACAAAAAAAAAACAAAAAAAATATGGATCGACAACACTAAGGGAAGCTTAGTGGACTTTTAACTTCGTAAAGAATATCACTTGACCTCAATACTCGTGTAGGATTCTTTAGGATAAATTCAGAAAAAAGAATCAAACCAAAAGTAAAACCATATGAATGGAAGTCACCATCTTCCACAACCTTACCACGCAGATGATGATACATATGATAAAGAGCACGAGGACCCCGCCACAAACTATCACAGCTATCATCCATGGCTCTAGATCATCATCGTCATCATCGTCATCAACTTTCACCTCTGAAGAAAAGATAAGGACATATTCAGTAATTAATAGAAAAAGGATTATTCATATTTCTTAAATCAGTTTAAATTATTCTTCATTTTTACTTCTTCTTCTTCTTCTTCTTCTTCTTCTTCTTCTTCTTCTTCTTCTTCTTCTTCTTCTTCTTCTTCTTCTTCTTCTTCTTCTTCTTCTTCTTCTTCTTCTTCTTCTTCTTCTTCTTCTTCTTCTTCTTCTTCTTCTTCTTCTTCTTCTTCTTCTTCTTCATCATCATCATCATCATTATCATCATCATCATCTTAATAATACTATTAATCTTTCTCATTCTTCTTCTTTCTCTGTTTACTCTTATTGCTGTTGTTGTTTTCCTAATCACGATTACGGTCATCATCCATATTAAAATCGTAAAACCGTAATTCGATGTTCTTCGTACGATTAAAAACTTAATTTTCATCATGATACTGCCATGACACATTAAATTGTGTTTTTGCCTTTAGTATGAAAAAGAAGAAAAAAAAAAACTTGCTATAACAACAGCTAACCTGAGTGCTCTATAGAGTCTGGATCAATCTCGTAAGTCCCCAGTTGGTTGTTTTTCGTGGAAAGGTAACTCTTCATAGTGTCTGTAAGTTTGTCCGAAGTTACCGAACTTGACTCTTCAAATGTGACGTCATATAACACCTCCACGCTGCCTTCACTGTGCACAAAAAAGCGGGAAAAATATTTAGAAAAAAAAGTAGAGAAACGAAATAGAAGTCAATAATTTGATCCATTATAGCGAAAACATGCAAAGCAATTCCTTCTTTACTAATAAAAAGCTTGACACAGCAATTGCTACGTTACGTGTTATGCATAGATGGACAAAGCATAACTTAAGTTTTGAATCCTTTTTGTGAAAAAAATTGAAATCGTGTTCCAATCTCATTATAAAAAAAGGAATAATGCAATCATGTTTTAGGGTATGGACAAAGTGGGGGAAAAACCTTAGATAGTTCCCAATTTTCTTGATAACAGATAATACTCATTTCAATCACATAAGACACAGTAACCATAAAGCAGGGTACAGAATAGTGGTGGTACGCAATTCATAAAGATTTTCTCAAACAAGGAATGTCGATGGTCAAGTTGTTAACGCGTTTGCCTCGTGAAGTTAGTGGTAGCCCTCTTTGACAGGTCCGAACAGTTGCTTGACGTAGGCAGAGAAGGAATAACGGAGGGGTCTCCCAGTTTTCACTTTATTATTTGTGAAGATATTTTAGTTCATAGGTCAAGAAACTTATTTACCTTGTAGAGGATAGTTTATATGAAACAAGTAGACAAGCAGTGATATTGCAATCAACGACTTAACCCTTCCCAATCCCCATTTACCAGTATAAGAGTAAGAAATAGAGAAAACGTAAGTCCTCCTTACCTGAAACTTGTAATTTTCAGATCGTTGTAACCAGGCAGGGACATAAACACGTTACCAAGCTGTAAACAAGATGATCGTAGAGAAAGTAAGATTATTGAAATATAAATAGACACACGCCAAAACAATTTGTCCATAAAACTATAAAAGAAATAATCATTTTGCAAAATTTACTTTCGAATATCCACAAAGAATTTATTTCTAGACCAACTACAAGGTGCAGGGGAAGACGACAACAACCTTTTTGAGCTAAAATAAGTTATAGCAAGTCAACTTTTTATTTTATGAGTGATTCAGCATTAAGAACTGGTTCATTGGACACGTTATCTTGTGGTGAATCTGAGTAACATGAAATTTTTGTCTTTCAAATACAGGTCTAGAAGAGAAAATCTATCAGGAAAGTATTTTGTGTCTACTGCTGTTTTATTCTCATAATATATATGCCTCGATTTTTATTATTTCAAAGCTTTTCAAGCTTTTTTTTTCACAAAAGACAAATAAAAACAAAAAAGACAAACAAGCAACAGAAAAGGGAAAAAATAAATTCTTAAATCTTCTCAACTCGCCAAATTCTAATTAGACAAAATTTGCTCCAAATCATAATATTTTACAACAAAAATTATCTAGAGGATATCCTCTTAACCATAAATCAACCAAATCACCACCTACATTTTCCAACGCAAAGGTAAATTCTAAATTTATTTTACACACGAATTCATCACACTAAACTCTCAAACCTATTTACGCTTTAACAAAATTACAATATCAATAGGAATAACAACAATATAGAGGTTTAACCTCAGAAAAGTCTACATCGATTTTACCATTCTCATATTTGTAAATAAAAAGCGAAAATCTACACCAGGTTCTACTGCAAACGGTTTATCATAATTAAAAACCAGTTACACCAATCGCACAACCAATGAATCTACAGTCCATTAAACAACAATGATCCCGAAATCTATCCGTTTTACATAAATATCCCATACACAAACCTCCTGCTACCATCAAGTCAACAAAAGAAATCACCCATACGAACCCTTAATCCAACTGTGCTAGATACAACCAAATCTTAGATCTATAAAGTTTTAGAGGTAACTAACCATTCCTTCGAAATTCACTTTAAAGTCTATGGTATCCTTGAGATCCATGTTTAGCAGATCATCTGACCAAGTGTAGCCTTTTACTATGACCACCTTCCCTCTGAAGACAACAAGGGCAGCAGTGGTAGGTTGCGCAGTTGATTGTGTCGTGATGGCGGTGCTATCTGGTGCTATGGGTGCTGTGGTTTCCTCTGTGGCAGGAGCAGACACTTCTGTAGGGGAAGGTTCTGTAGAAGTGCTTTCTGGTTCATCAGATGTAGTTTGTAGCGTTGATGGTTCTTCGGTTGACTTGTCAGTCACAGGTAGGCTTGTCGTTGGGTTTTCTGAAATTTCCATAGTTGAAGTTTCCATTGTTGATGGTCCTTCAGTTGATTCTTCAGTGGGAGTTTCCATTGTTGATGTAATTTCAGTTGATTCCTCAGTGAAAGTTTCCATTGTTGATGTAATTTCAGTTGATTCTACAGTGGAAGTTTCCATCGTTGATGTGATTTCAGTTGATTCTTCAGTGAAAGTTTCCATTGTTGATGTTCTTTCAGTTGATTCTACACTGGAAGTTTCCATTGTTGATGCAATTTCAGTTGATTCTTCAGTGAAAGTTTCCATTGTTGATGTGATTTCAGTTGATTCTTCAGTGAAAGTTTCCATTGTTGATGTTCTTTCAGTTGATTCTACACTGGAAGTTTCCATTGTTGATGTAATTTCAGTTGATTCTTCAGTGGAAGTTGGCATTGTCGTGCTTTGTTCCTCAGCTGTGATTTGGGCTGTTGTTGATACTTCACTTGTATCTGGCTCACTAGTTACAGTCTCTGTGATGAGAAAAGCATGAAAAATGATGCTTAAATAAAATAAAGTACTATTTAAAAAATGTTTGCACCTATAAAAAGGGATAAAGCAAAATGTTAGTACGTATCTCTTTGTTTATGGAATCAGAGTATCGAAATTACCTGCTCTAAAAACAGAGTTATGGCTAATTGTCTAATTGCTAATTTTACTCCCAAAAAATACCAATTATTATGACAATACCTGTGATAAATTCTTGTGGTCATCGCTACTAAAAATCTCTCCTCCTATTCCACAACATAGATAGTAAAAACTTACCAGTAAAAGAAATTTTCTGAACCTCTAGAGCACCCAGTGACAAATTGACGGCAGAACTTGTTATGTCCTGGTTGAGTAGCGTCAGGTTTGTGTTTTGGTTCACTGGAACTTCGGTGTCAACAATCACACTGCCTTGTCTTGGAAGAGGTAAACACATTGAGTTACAGAAGCGTTTTTTAGGAATGTCATAATAGCATATGCGACTGGGATTCTAATCCTTACTTCTTTCACAAGACAAAAATGTTTGGGAAATGAAGTCAAAATAGGTGAACCGTGCTGGAAGTATAATCTGGATTGCTTTCAAAGAAAAAGGTTCAATAAACTTGATCAAACTTAAGTGTCAGCTTTTTTAAAGGCTTTTTATGCAACGAACGAAAGTGGTATTCCAAAGATCGTGACCGTAAATAAATGGAAATGAGTTTTTAATTCATTAAAGATTTTGACAGGTTTAACATTTCGTTTTGAAGATAACATAAAAACTAATTTCATTATCTTAACATGTTAAATATGTTTAGATTTCCTTCTCCTTTTAACCTCGTCCTCCTTAATCCACTAGTTTTTTTCCAGGCTTCTCTTTTCTCCTTCCTCTACTCATTTTCTCTTTCTCTTTTCTAGTCTTCTTTTGTTCTTTAGTTTTTCCACACCTCTTGGTTCTCACATTGCGGCTAAACCTAAATTAAGTTTAAATTTTACCTACCTCAATCCGACCACTCTAGCACCTCCTTGGTAATCTGGATTTTTTCTTAGAACGTCTTCAAACTAAAATAATAATGAGAGAAATAATTTCCATGATTAGATTGATGCAAATAGACTCTCTCTTATGTAACTTATTGCCTTCTTAAGAAAATAGTCAATATTGCATACTATATGCAAAAAAAAAATCTTATTGAGTGAAAAATAGTTATTCATACATGAAATTCGTAAGTTAACAGTGAAGTCCATATCACGCTTAATATGTACGGATTTTTTTTTTACAATGCATTGATGTCATTGTCTTTTGATCAAAATGATATTGAAAATATATCCGTCAAAATAGAATAATTATGAAAGTAATATTTTGTACCCTAATGCCCCATTTTAAAAAGATTATAGATTTCAAGCAGCTTTAAAATATTAAAGAAAAATATAAAGTCTACTTAAGCGTATCATTGTATTAAAAGAAAAGTACTTCGTGTATCCAGGCCTAACATTTCACATTATCGCTTGTTTTTAAAGATCACTATATTTTCCCAGAATCCCATCCAGAAGACCCCGAAAAAAAAAACATTTTGCAGATATACAAACACTTATAACCACTACCAAAATTATAAAAAAAAATTGTATCGTTGCAGATTCTTGTTAACGACATATGAGACAGGATGTTGTCTTACCCAAGTCATAAACTGTCCGGTGAATTCTTGATATGCTTGTGATGATGAATCATTATACTCCTCACGCCATACAACATTTTCGCCAGAAATTCTCATCGCCACGTATGCTGTCCTGACATCTTCTTGAGTTGTGGTCGACATTGCTGCTTCGGTTGTTGATCCTTGGCCGGTTGCTGTTTCTGGCATCATTGTTGATGTCATATCATGCGTCATTGTGTCATTCTGGCCTTCTGTTGTTTTTGATGACATTGTCGTCGTCATTGTAGTTGTCATCTCTGAATGTTCGTCAGTCATATTTGTCGGCATTGTAGTTGTCATTTCTGAATGTTCGCCAGCCATATTTGATGACATTGTAGTTGTCATCTCTGAATGTTCGTCAGTCATATTTGTTGGCATTGTAGTTGTCATATCTGAATGGTCGTCAGTCATATTTGTTGGCATTTTAGTTGTCATATCTGAATGGTCGTCAGTCATATTTGATGGCATTGTAGTTTTCATCCCTGAATGTTCGTCAGTCATATTTGTTGGCATTGTAGTTGTCATCTCTGAATGTTCGTCAGTCATATTTGATGACATTGTAGTTGTCATCTCTGAATGTTCGTCAGTCATATTTGTTGGCATTGTAGTTGTCATATCTGAATGTTCGTCAGTCATATTTGATGACATTGTAGTTGTCATATCTGAATGTTCGTCAGTCATATTTGATGACATTGTAGTTGTCATTTCTGAATGTTCGTCAGTCATATTTGATGACATTGTAGTTGTCATCTCTGAATGTTCGTCAGTCATATTTGTTGGCATTGTAGTTGTCATCTCTGAATGTTCGTCAGTCATATTTGATGACATTGTAGTTGTCATCTCTGAATGTTCGTCAGTCATATTTGTTGGCATTGTAGTTGTCATATCTGAATGGTCGTCAGTCATATTTGTTGGCATTGTAGTTGTCATCTCTGAATGATCGTCAGTCATATTTGTTGCCATTGTAGTTGTCATCTGTGAATGGTCGTCAGTCATATTTGTTGGCATTGTAGTTGTAATTTCTGAATGTTCGTCAGTCATATTTGTTGGCATTGTAGTTGTCATTTCTGAATGTTCGTCAGTCATATTTGATGACATTGTAGTTGACATTTGTGAATGTTCGTCAGTGATATTTGATGAAATTGTAGTTGTCATTTCTGAATGTTCGTCAGTCATATTTGTTGGCATTGTAGTTGTCATATCTGAATGGTCGTCAGTCATATTTGTTGGCATTGTAGTTGTCATCTCTGAATGTTCGTCAGTCATATTTGTTGGCATTGTAGTTGTCATCTCTGAATGTTCGTCAGTCATATTTGTTGGCATTGTAGTTGTCATTTCTGAATGTTCGTCAGTCATATTTGTTGGCATTGTAGTTGTCATTTCTGAATGTTCGTCAGTCATATTTGTTGGCATTGTAGTTGTCATTTCTGAATGTTCGTCAGTCATATTTGATGACATTGTAGTTGTCATTTCTGAATGTTCGTCAGTCATATTTGTTGGCATTGTAGTTGTCATTTCTGAATGTTCGTCAGTCATATTTGATGACATTGTAGTTGTCATTTCTGAATGTTCGTCAGTCATATTTGTTGGCATTGTAGTTGTCGTCTCTGAATGTTCGTCAGTCATATTTGATGAAATTGTAGTTGTCATTTCTGAATGTTCGTCAGTCATATTTGTTGGCATTGTAGTTGGCATCTCTGAATGGTCGTCAGTCATATTTGATGACATTGTAGTTGTCATTTCTGAATGTTCGTCAGTCATATTTGTTGGCATTGTAGTTATCCTTTCTGAATGTTCGTCAGTCATATTTGTTGGCATTGTAGTTGTCATTTTTGAATGTTCGTCAGTCATATCTTCTGACATTGCTGTTGTCATTTCTGAATATGCTCCTGTCCTATTTGATGGCATTGCAGTTGTGGTCTCTTGGTATCTATCTGTCATATTAACTTGCATTTTTGTTGTCATCTCTAAGTATTCTTCTGTCGTATTTGATGCCATTGTAGTTGTCATTTCATGAGACACCTTTTCTGTAGGATCCTCGGTTAAATTTGATTGCATCATTGTTGTCATTTCATGAGACATCGTGTCTGTATATGTCTCAGTCACGTTCGATGGCACTGTTGTTGTCATTTCATGCGACATTATGTCACTGTGGTCATCAGTCATATTTAATGGCATTGACGAAGTTGTCATCCCAGATGACACTGTACTATCGAGATTGTCGGATACATTTGATGCCATCGTTCCTGTCATGATGTCAGCTGTTTCTGTTGTTACGTCTGTCGGTGATGTTGGCATAGCTGTTGTTTCCGCCTCTGTAGGAATGCTTGTTGCAGTAGCTACCGTTTCCTTCTCTAGAATTGGAAAGAAAAAAAAAAACAATTCACGAGTATAATACAAGTGTATATTATTAAAATCTCTTGAGAACGAACTATTCTTGCCAATACATGATTAGAAGACAGTTATGCGTTTCATATTCAATTCTTTCATTTTGAATCAACCTTATTTGTTTTCCTAAGTAAAGTTAAGTTACAATGGATTTTCACAAAAAATTCAAGACTATAAACGCTTTAAAACTCTCATCATCATGTTAGCACAAGTAAATGTGCAGCTGGGAATTTCCGCTAAGCAGGGCACATCGCACACTTTTTTAACATTTGTTTTCATGATGGAAACAAATTGGAAAAGTGCAGAGTTTGGTGTTTTAATTTATTGAGCACTTGTAAAGGCTGCCTTACTGAGTTCAATTTGACACAAGCAAGTAAAGCGAACATTTTGACAACAAGAGAGAGAGAGAGAGAGAGAGAGAGAGAGAGAGAGAGAGAGAGAGAGAGAGAGAGAGAGAGAGAGAGAGAGAGAGAAAGCAAGAGAGAGAAAGTGAAAGAAAGAAAGAAAGAGAGAGAGAGAGAGAGAGAGAGAGAGAGAGAGAGAGAGAGAGAGAGAGAGAGAGAGAAATTGTTAAGGTTCTAAACACAACAACCTACAGTGATTCTCAAACGTGTCACTAAAGACCCTGTTTATCTAAAGTTATATAACTATGTCCATTGACCTATCCTCATAGAGTATCATTCAGCTCTTTGTTTTCCCTTTCATTAAAACCTGAAATGCAGTCAGGGAATGATTTATTTTTTTCATGGATGGTATAGGATGGGTTAAGATATAGATGGACAATGGTGATAGAAACATCCTGAAGTGGAGCTTTTGTTAGAATAATTATTTGTTCTGTGATATAAGACAGTCCAAAACGCGGTGATCTTAAGTCTCTTTGCATATCAAACTCAAGCCCCCGTCAGGCAAATCGTATTCTAGATAACGAGGTCCTGGTCCTTAACTTATCTTGTGATGTTGTGGGACTCGAACCCGCGAAAAAAGTCTTTACAGAATTCCCGAAGGACGCTAAAACCCCACCAGGATTTACAAAAACCAAAATAAAACAAACAAAAAACAAAAAAAAAAGAACAAAACAGAAACACACTAATAACAGACCAACGTACCAGTAACGGTGATATTGCTTAGGTCCACAGTACCAAGGGTCGAGTTTTCTTGGGCCGCAGCCTGGACTAGGGTCTCAGTTAGTGCGCCAGGCTCTACACCCTCCTCAAATATGAGCTCTGTCTCCACTATTACACTGCCTTGTCTGTGGAAACATTAGAAGAAAATACATCTGAACCAGAAACAATATTTTAAGTCCTTGAGAGAGAGAACGAGAGAGAGAAAGATAGATAGATAGATAGATAGATAGAGAGAGAGACAGATAGATAGATAGATAGAGAGAGAGACAGATAGATAGATAGATAGATAGATAGATAGAGAGAGAGAGAGAGAGAGAGAGAGAGAGAGAGAGAAAATGGAATAAACTCAATTTTTGTTGAATGAAAATTTTATTTTAAAAGGCACAATTTCACGCTATAAATTTGCATAGTTAGGCTTCCCTTTTATTAGTCAACAAAATACTGTCTGGAACTTTTTCTCCCATAAACCCCCTCTATGATTAATTAATTTCCTTGACACTCTTTCTATTAACGATCTTGTCTGCCTCTCAATTTCCTAACACTAATTCAATTTCACGAATTCCACGATAACTTTATTTTTCCTATAGTACCCGTTTCAATTACCTTATTCCCACGATCTTCACTCCACGATACCTAGGATCGTTCTTGAAGGTGTCCGCAAACTGGAATGAGAATGTAAGATCAATATAAACCAATATCCAATATATACTTGTAGTGTTAAAGACATTCATTTTGAAGCATTGTTAACATAACAATGAAGTATACACTAAAACGACCTTAACAATGAACTATACACTAAAACGACCTTAACAATGAAGTATACACTAAAACGACCTTAACAATGAAGTATACACTAAAACGACCTTAACAATGAAGTATACACTAAAACGACCTTAACAGTGAAGTATACACTAAAACGACCTTAACAATGAAGTATACACTAAAACGACCTTAAGGGTTTAAAAAAGAAATGTGGTTAAGAACAGAGAGGAATTACGAAGAGAATTTTTCATTGCATTAAAATATACATCAAAGTTGACTTTAAAAGCAGAAGGCCAAAGAGGATCACCATTGGAACATCATAAAAATAAACAAATAAATAAATACGTTTAAAAATGTTATGTGAAATGTTTGCATACCCAGTTCATAACTCGCTTCTCCAAAGTTTTATATTCGGTGGAAGACATGTCGTTGTATTTGTCCGTCCAAGTGATACCTTCTGTCACTCTCATTGATATAGCCCATGTCTCCGTCGGGCTTGCGGTGGTGGCGATGTCTTTAAAAGATTCAGTTGTGTCTTTGGAAATTTCGGGTGTTGGTGCTGCAGTGGTAGTTGAGTCATGCATGGCATTTGATGTTTCATAAACTGAAGTATCAGTTGTCACTTTGTGTGGTGGCATTGTTTCAGTGTGTTCTTCGGAGACATTTGACATCATCGTGGTCGTTTTTTCATATTCAGGATAATCTTTCTCTGTTGTCAATTTATCTTCGGTGACATTTTGAACAGACATCGGGGTTGTCATTTCATATGACGTTGTCATATTATGGACAGATGGCATTGTGCTTGCTTCACCCATGTCATGTGACATTGTAGTTTCTGAGGAAGTGTCATTAGCTACGTCCATTTTAGTTGTAGTGGGTAATGTTGTAACGGATGTGTCATATTCATATGTCATAGTGAAGTTGTCGATGGTTTCAGTTGTAGTCATGGGTGTTGTTGTATCTGTAGATTCAAAGATGTCATGGGTGATAACTTCCGGTGGTTGTGATGTTGGTGGCCGGGTGGTTGTTATTGGTTCGGGTGTCGTTATCGGTTCGTCTGAGGAGAAACATAGGAAAAGTTCAATAACGTAGAAACATTGTTTGCTTTATTTGAAGTAAGACACAGCGAGATATGAAGGCCACCGACTCGGATGCCAATACGCCTAAAGTGTGAACAAAACTTTCCCAACATCCAAGATCCAATTTTCAGACGTTTTCACTTTTTATCAAAGGTTGACTAAACGAATAACTACACTTTAAAAAAAAACTGTTTAACCCAAATGAAGTTTCAACAAAACTAGTTTTTTCAATGCATAATAATACTATTTAGTTTGGTTCATGTATTTTTAGGAAGAAAAAGCAATTTCAGTGCAAGAGTCTTGCTGGTTTGTCCACATACTTTGCCCCACACATTTTCAGTTTAACAGTGCTGTATTGTTCAAAGACGTGATAAATCTCTTTGTAAACACACTATAGTATGTCCACTTAATATCGGGTATAAAAATCAAGATGACTTAAGTGCTCAAACTAATAAAAATGGTTCACTAATTTTGTAAAGTCTAAATCAATTTACAGAGTTTTTTTTTTTTTTTGTTAAGCATTCATTATCATGTAGGTTTAAATGAATGCGCAGCTAAGAATTCTTGCAAAGCAGTGCACTTTTAGGCATTTAATGCGAAAATTCACAACTTTCTAATAATCGTTTAAAAAGATCCAAAACAGATTTGGAAAAATGCAGCATTAGTCGATTTCCTTTTTTTATACTTAGACATTCGTGATCTTAACAAATGAGCAGTCGTCAATATTGACACTTCGACCCAAAATCGACCAAATGGGTACAGATGTACCAAGGGTCAACTGTCTTATAAGACTTTGCTGGTTCAGGCAGACAACCAAGTCGATACATTTGTCTCAAATTCGATTATCATCGACATAGAGCTGGATGTCCAGCCTGACATTGACCTGTCCACGGTGGAGACAACCCTCCAGGAAAATACACCGAACCTCAATCTTGGACAAGTCTCGGTCACCTTGTCAGGTGAAGATTTTTCTACATAATTCTTTCTTACAGCACTATTTTTTATATTTTTTTTATAATTGAAGAAGCTTTAATATCCTCGTTTGGTTTATTCTATTCGTTTTCACTGGAACTCCATTAGTATCGAATACTAAAGAAACGAATTTACGTCAAAACAGAGATTAGGCTGGTTAGATGGAATTCGATTCGATTAACTGAACGGAAAGCCTGGAATCGAATTTGAGACAAATGTATCGACTTGGTTGTCGATTTTTTATCCGAAAATGTTCATGCGATCTAACTAGTTTGAACAGCTCTGCAACACACTATAAACCACAACAGTAGTGTTTCTGTTTTAGTGCAGGCCTTTTTATGGCCACCGAAAGCCACGTTTTAAACCGTAAATATAAAAAAAAAACTGTACTTATTTAATTTTCAACGGAAGGGAATTTCACCGTACCTGCTACAGCAACACTCACTGAGCTGACAGTCAGATTTACCAAGGTGAAGGGCACATTGATGACCTCGCTGACATTGTTGGCGTCCAGAAGACCTTCAAAGGTCACATAAACGGTGGCAAAAACATTGCCCTGGGCTGGTCTGGAAGCAGAAAATACAACAGGCCGGTATATTGAGTGAATAGCATAAAAGCTTTTGCTCCCATTATGTGCTGCAAAACTTTCTAACTAGTGACAGCCGAGCGATGCTATAGAAGAGGAAATTGTTATATCACTGGTATTTCTAGTCAATCCGAGTTCAAAAGGAGCCGCAAAATTTGCAGTGAGTATGTAATGAACTAGCTTGCCCACTTTGGTGATTACTCTTGTTTGTATAAAGAAGTGACAAGTGACATCATATGTTTCCACTCTACTGTTTCTGTCATTTAGATCTTTGATGTTCATATTTAATCATGCTTTGGGATCTTTCTAGTATGGTTCTACAGCAATCATGTTACATAGCCTTAATCTAGTAACTCTGAGTCAGATCTTTAGAAGGTTGGATGAGGGAAAAATTGATGAAAAGAGAGAAACTGAGGAGGCCAAAAAGAGAGAGAGAAAGAAAGAGTGTGTGTGTGTGTGTGTGTGAGAGAGAGAGAGAGACAGACAGACAGACAGACAGACAGACACACACACACAGGCAGACACACACACAGGCACACAGAGAGAAAGAGAGAGAAAGAGAGAGACAGACAAAAAGACAGACAGACTGACAGAAGGAGAGACAGAGAGATTAAATGATAAAATTCAAACAAGCTATACAAAGAAGGCGCCTGATCAATAAATGTGATCTTGCTTTTCTTTTAATCCGTGGTTTTCAATAAGAAACTATTTACTCTAATCTGTCATACACTGTTCACTGACTTTTTCTCAGGTTTACCCTGCTGTTCTTTGTAAAAAAAAAAAAAAGCTCGATGTAAGTATATAACTCTTGTCTTAAGATTCATCATGGCCTAGAAGTTTTTGACATCTTTATTCATTTTCAACACGAGACAAACGACTCGTGATTGTCAGTAGTTTATGTGTAAGTCAGCAGCAAATAACGGCCAGAAGGTACGTCATGGTCCTTAGTCCTTGACCTTTACCAGCACGTTTGTTACATCCTTGTTGCCAAGAGACGGTGGAGCTTTTATTGTTTAAAAACATGAACCAAGCGTTACCAAGGGAAAGAATTAAGATGACTTATTATCCATATTAAGTTATTTCTCTTTGTTAGGTATTATAGACTAAACAAACAAACAACAACAAAAAAATGCTTAACCCTTGCGCATATGAAATAAGTCCAATGATCCTTAGTTTATATGGGTAAAAGAAGGAATACAGCAAATTAAAGTCTAAACTATCACCTAACTTGAACTTATATGGACAAAGATGTCGTAATTCAAAATTACAAATAAAAGTTTTGGGTTTATTGGCTTCATCAATGATAAAAACATAGGGAATACGATTTCCTTGGTTGGGAATCGTGAGTAGTTTTGTTAGGTACCTTTGTTACGTATCCTAGCTCTTATAATATTTATTAATAAGACAAAATTGCAACAGTGATGATAAATACCTCAGCATTTCAATCATGACATCTCGCATACTTAATTCTCCAACGAAAAGCCGGCCAACCTGCCAAAACAAATAAATATAAAAAAAAACACATCAGTTTTGGGTCATGCATTAAATACTCCAACAATTATCTTAATAGTATCAATTTTCTATGAAACTATAACATTTCCACTTTTCTTTTCTTCTTTGAACTGTTTTATTAAAATTGGAAACATTTCGATTCATCCCCGTATATGTGATTTTTTCAAATTATTTGAAAAAGCTTTTGCTTTTTTATTAAGTTGGTTATTACGTCCAGCCATCAACTCTCTCTCTCTCTCTCTCTCTCTCTCTCTCTCTCTCTCTCTCTCTCTCCCTCTTTCTTGCTTCCTCACTCTTTTGCTGACATTTACTTCATTTATCGGATGATTCTCTCTTATATAGAACCCAAGTATAACGAAAACTCGCCTAATACGACAAAACGCACCAGTAACTTCAACGTCCCTTCAGCTGCTTGATACACAGTCGATGTGCGATCTAGCAGCTGGTCCGACCACGCTAAACCCTCTGTGATGTTTAGTTCCAGAATGAAGCTACTCATCATAGAAGCAGGCACTGTGGTAAAAGGTGATGCAGCAGTGTTTCCAGGGGTATCACTTGTCGGTTCAGTTATAGTGTTAACTGGGCAAGGAAAAGCAGAACATAGCGTTAAATTTTGTGTACGTCTAGAGAGATTGCGACTTCACAATGAGTTACGCTACCTAGTTGGAAGTCATGAGCTCTACTTTAAGGTGTTGTTAGCAGATAAAAACAAAACCGTCCGCAGAAAGGTTTATTGGTGTAAAATTTGAAGCAGAATTTGGGAAACATATACACAAAATCATCTAATTATCCTGAGATCTTCGAAAAACAAATGTGCTCCTAGTCGTTAAACAGAAGTCGAGACATACTAAAAATGAAATAGCGCTTTGTAAAATCGCATTCTCTATAAAGTCACCCACAAAAACGAATATTGAGCCCTTCTTTACTTCTATTATTAGATCTTATACTTCTTAACAGTTCATCTTTAATGCTATATTCCTCTGTCTTACTCCATCAATTTCAGTAATATATTTTGTATTTATGATTGCCTTCTAATTATTTTCGTCAGGGAGTTTGCTCAATTCCTAGCATGGACTGATTATAGCTCCATATTTATTTTAAACCTGTCTAGCATCTTCTAAAACGGAAAGAGAGAAAGGGCGTGGAGAGAGAAAGAGAGAACGACAAACTCATAAATAATGATATGGACACACAGAGAGGGAGAAAGAGATAGGGAGAGGAAGAGAGAGAGAGAGAGAGAGAGAGAGAGAGAGAGAGAGAGAGAGAGAGAGAGAGAAACGGTCATGTAAGGTAGGTAAATAATGATATGGACACAGAGAGAAAGAGATAGAGAAGAAAAATACAAGAAACGAAATAAAAAAAAAACCCAGATAGAGAGAGAGAGAGAGAGAGAGAGAGAGAGAGAGAGAGAGAGAGAGACAGGGAGAGGGAGAGAGATGGATAGACAGAGTAAAAAAAAAAAGAGAGAACAAGGAGAACGATGGAAAAGACTCATGAAAAGATTTTGCTACAATACAAAGAAAGAGAATATGGGGTACAATATTTCACTTTACCCATAAGCACTTGAATGTCAGGAATGCTGGCATTTAGCCATTTTTCAAGTTCCATCTCGCTGATACCTCCTTTGCCATGGAACTCAAGAATCAAGTGGGCAAGCACTTTGCCAGATCTGTACACATGTAATGGGAACATAGAAATAAGTTAAACAATACCGCGATACAAATTGTAGTAACTGTAAGGGAAACAGTCCATCATTTCATTCTGTCACTATTTAGGAACATAATATTATTTGTAAGATTTATTACGGTTATTAGGAAAGATTACTTTTTTTTCACAGTTTATATACATTGAAAATCAAGAGTGGAGGATGACATTCAAATTATATACACAATTATAATGTATTTATTGTTTAAATACATATATATATATATATATATATATATATATATATATATATAGAGAGAGAGAGAGAGAGAGAGAGAGAGAGAGAGAGAGAGAGAGAGAGAGAGAGAGAGAGAGAGAGAGAGATGGTTTGAAGATAAGTTGGAATAATTGATAAGGGTGCTCAACTGTGGGAGCATTTCATAGATATAGAAGATCTTACCTTAAATTCTCTTTATACGACACTGGTGTTTCAAGCGGAGGCCAAGGGTGTCGCTTGTCCTCCGCTCTCTTCTGATATGGCCGCTGGAAACACTAGTGTCGTATGAAGAGAATTTAAGGTAAGATCTTCTATATCTGTCTATCTATCTATAGAGAGACAGGTAGATAGATAGATAGATAGATAGATAAATAGATAGAGAGAGTGAGATAGATAGATAGATAAATAAATAGATAGAGATAGATAGATAGATAGATAGATAGATAGATAGATAGATAGATAGATAGATAAGAAATTCGTACACAATTTAATTATTATTCGTTTATAATAATTCGTTAACATACCTCAGAGACACGACAGAAACAGACTTGTACCGTGTGTAGTTAGACATGGCGTTATCGATCTGTGGCAGACAGAAACATAATAAATACTCTTTACACAGTGTGCATTGTGATATCTTTGGAGAGTTTACAGCATAATGATAATGCTGCCAATCTGTGACAGACAGAAACAAAATAATTTAATTCTAAAACAATGTACATTGTACATATCTTTGGAGAGTTTACAGCATAATGATAATGCTGCCAATCTGTGACAGACAGAAACAAAATAATTTAATTCTAATACAATGTACATTGTACATATCTTTGGAGAGTCTACCGCATTATGGTATTGCTGCCAATCTGTGACAGACAGAAACAAAATGTTTACTCTTTAAACAGTGTATATCTGATATCTTTGGAGAGTTTACCGCATTATGGTATTGCTGCCAATATGTGACAGACAGAAACAAAATGTTTACTCTTTAAACAGTGTACGTTCTGATATCTTTGGAGAGTTTACCGCATTATGGTATTGCTGCCAATATGTGACAGACAGAAACAAAATGTTTACTCTTTAAACAGTGTACGTTCTGATATCTTTGGAGAGTTTACCGCATAATGGTATTGCTGCCAATATGTGACAGACAGAAACAAAATGTTTACTCTTTAAACAGTGTACGTTCTGATATCTTTGGAGAGTTTACCGCATAATGGTATTGCTGCCAATATGTGACAGACAGAAACAAAATATTTTACTTTTTAGACAAGGAACATTGTAGTTTGGTGTGTTTCTAACTGAACTATGTGAGGTTTAAGGAACTCCGGTGACATCAAGAAAATAAATTTCCATCGAAAATGGTCAAATGCTTCAATTTAAACACATTTGTCATATTGACCATCGATAGACATGATGGTTAAGATGAAAAGATGCCAATTTGTAAGATAAAAATTAATGTTATCTGTTATTTTTCCTTATCGATTCTTTATTGAGATGGTTATTGTACTTAAACGTGTTAGATCTATTTGACCAATATCCAAATATCACTTCGTTTTGGTGTCATTGATCTGTATTAAGATTTCCTTCGGTCTGACCCTTCCGATTTTGACTTTTCCAACCGATTCCTGTTTTATCCGTAAAGAGACTAGAAAATGATCATGAGCAGGCGTAAAAAAATAAAGCATTTACCACGGATAACAGAGACGCGATACAAATGGAACCGGATAAAGCACGGATGTACGCTTTTAATCGATTCTAGAAATAACCGCTCTAAAAATTAAGTATTCGAGTTATAACACTATTAATTCAGTAGTCGAGTTACGACACTATCCACTCACAAACTTGACAATGCATTATTCGAGTTTTGACACTATCCACTCACTAATGTGTAAATTAAGTATTACAGTTGTGACATTATCCACTCACTAATTTGACAATTAATTATTCGAGTTTTGACACTGTCGACTCACTAACTTGTCAATTAAGTAGTCAAGTTGTGACACTATTCACTCACTAACTTGTCAATTTAGCATTCCAGCTGTGCCACTATGCACTCTCTAATAAGTAAATTAAGTATTCAAGTTGTGACACTATTCATTCACTGACTTGTCAATTGAACGTTTTAGTTGCAACATTATCCGCTCACCAACTTTTCAGTTAAGTATTCGGGTTATGACACTAAGCACTCACTGAATTGTCAATTAAGTATTTGAGTTCTGACACTATCCACTCACTAATGTGTCAATTAAATATTCGAGTTGTGACACTATCCACTCACTGAATTGACAATTTAGTACTCAAGTTGTGACACTATTCACTCACTGACTTGTCAATTTAACATTTTAGTTGTGACACTATCGACTCACTAACTTGTCAATGTATCACTGTACATACCTCAGTCTCTACCTCCAGTTTTATTCCCTGATATTCCTCGGTGGTTGGATCTTCTAGAGCGTCTGTCCCTAGTTTTGAAGTGTATAGGATCTGTACCTCCACAAGCGTCACTGGCTCGTCACTAATGTATGTGGTTTCCGACTGTTTTGGCGTCGTGTTAGGGTCCATAGGGCGGGACTCCATGGTTGCTGTTTCAGTATCAACTGGTGTGTCAGGTGTAGACAGAATCAGGGTAGAGAAATCAAAAGATGATGTTGTGGTCTTTGATGGGTCTGTGTCGGTGATGATGGTGTTATCACGAGGTGAAATGGTAGTGTTTGATGAATCAAAGTCGAGAGGAATGGTGTGATTTTGTGTGGAGTCATTGTGTGGTGGCAAAGTGGGATGTTCTGGCATATGATCCTGTGTGGAGTCATTGTGTGGTGGTATTGTGGAATGTTCTGGCATATGATCCTGTGTGGAGTCACTGTGTGGTGGCATTGTGGAATGTTCTGGCATATGATCCTGTGTGGAGTCATTGTGTGGTGGTATTGTGGAATATTCTGGCATATGATCCTGTGTGGAGTCACTGTGTGGTAATATTGTGGAATGTTCTGGAATATGATCCTGTGTGGAGTCACTGTGTGGTAATATTGTGGAATGTTCTGGAATATGATCCTGTATGGAGTCATTGTGTGGTGGTTTTGTGGAATGTTCTGGCATATGATCCTGTGTGGAACTACTGTGTGGTGGCATTGTGGAATGTTCTGGCATATGATCCTGTGTGGAGTCACTGTGTGGTGGCATTGTGGAATGTTCTGACATATGATCCTGTGTGGAGTCATTGTGTGGTGGCATTGTGGAATGTTCTGACATATGATCATGTGTGGAGTCACTGTGTGGTGGCATTGTGGAATGTTCTGGCATATGATCCTGTGTGGAGCCACTGTGTGATGGCATTGTGGAATGTTCTGGCATATGATCCTGTATGAAGCCACTGTGTGATGGCATTGTGGAATGTTCTGGCATATGATCCTGTGTGGAGCCACTGTGTGATGGCATTGTGGAATGTTCTGGCATATGATCCTGTGTGGAGTCACTGTGTGATGGCATTGTGGAATGTTCTGGCATATGATCCTGTGTAGAGTCACTGTGTGGTGGCATTGTGGAATGTTCTGGCATATGATCCTGTGTGGAGTCACTGTGTGGTGGCATTGTGGAATGTTCTGGCATATGATCCTGTGTGGAGCCACTGTGTGGTGGCATTGTGGAATGTTCTGGCATATGATCATGTGTGGAGTCACTGTGTGGTGGCATTGTGGAATGTTCTGGCATATGATCCTGTGTGGAGTCACTGTGTGGTGGCATTGTGGAATGTTCTGGCATATGATCCTGTGTGGAGCCACTGTGTGATGGCATTGTGGAATGTTCTGGCATATGATCCTGTATGGAGCCACTGTGTGATGGCATTGTGGAATGTTCTGGCATATGATCCTGTGTGGAGCCACTGTGTGGTGGCATTGTGGAATGTTCTGGCATATGATCCTGTGTGGAGCCACTGTGTGGTGGCATTGTGGAATGTTCTGGCATATGATCCTGTGTGGAACCACTGTGTGATGCCATTGTGGAATGTTCTGGCATATGATCTTGTGTGGAGTCACTGTGTGATGCTATTGTGGAATGTTCTGGCATATGATCGTGTGTGGAGTCACTGTGTGATGCCATTGTGGAATGTTCTGGCATATGATCTTGTGTGGAGTCTCTGTGTGATTCTAGGGTGGAATGTTCTGGCATATGATCCTGTGTGAAATCACTATGTGGTTCTATTGTCGAATGTTCTGATATATGATCTTGTGTGGAGTCACTGTGTGGTTCTTTAGTGGAAAACTCTGGCAAATGATCATGAGTGATAGCACTGTGGGGTGGCATTGTGGAATATTCTGATATATGATCCGGTGTGGTATCGCTGTGTGGTAGCAATGTGGGATGATCTGACATATGATCTTGGGTTGAATCACCATGTGATAGTATTGTAGTTTGTGATGATATATGATCTTGATCTGAATCGCCATGCGATGGTGTTGTGGTATCTGATGACATTTGAACTTGGGTGGAACCACCATGTGGTGGCATTGTAGTGTGTGATGACATATGATCTTGGGTTGAATCATCATGCGGTGGTATTGTAGTGTGTGATGACATATGATCTTGGGTTGAATCATCATGCGGTGGTATTGTAGTGTGTGATGACATATGATCTTGGGTTGAATCATCATGCGGTGGTAATGTAGTGTGTGATGACATATGATCTTGGGTTGAATCATCATACGGTGGTATTGTAGTGTCTGGTGACATATGATCTTGGGTTGAATCATCATGCGGTGGTATTGTGGTGCGTGATAGCATATGATCTTGGGTTGAATCATCATGCGGTGGTATTGTAGTGTGTGATAGCATATGATCTTGGGTCAAGTCAGCATGTGGCGGTATTGTAGTGTGTGATGACATATGATCTTGGGTTGAATCATCATGCGGTGGTATTGTGGTGCGTGATGACATATGATCTTGGGTCAAGTCAGCATGTGGTGGTATTGTAGTGTGTAATGACATATGGTCTTGTGTCAAGTCAGCCAGTGGTGGTATTGTAGTGTCTGATGACATATGATCTTTTGTTAAATCAACATCCGATGGCACTGTTGTTGGCAATGCCGTAGAGGGAGATGGGAAAAAATCATGGGTTATGGGATTTCCTAGCGTTGTTGTAGATGTGGAATGTTCTGGAGTGAATTGCACCTCTGTGGTATCTGAGTTCGATATTTCTGGGGTGAAATGTATATTCTGTTGGGTTGTGGCATTAGATGATTCTATCGGAATGTCACCATCGTGTGTGGGATTTGAGACAGAAAGGCCAATAGTGGAGGCATGTGTAGGTGAATGTGAAAGATTTTCTGAGACTGTAGGAACCGTGCTATCACCCTCGGGTGATATAGTGGGTCCAGAAGTGGACATTTGGCTTGGTGTTATATCACCTTCGGTTAGTTCTTGTGTGCCATTGTTCACGCTGTTAGTGGTGTTATTGTTAGACAAGGGGAAGCTAGTGGCGCCCTCTGGTGGTATTGATGAAGCTATATGGGTTGTCGTTCCTTCCAAAGCTTCATTGGCCTCGGCAATATTTTGGACTGGTATGCGTAAGAGATTAAGAAAAAAAAAATACAAGCTGAGGATAATGATGTTAGTTTGAAAATAATATGACTGGCAGAAAAAAAAAAGATCAGTATCCCATTTTAAAGCTCATTCAGTTCTTTTGTTTATTTTATAATTAACATGGCAGGCGTGGGATAATTTGAGATTTTTTCCTCGTTATTCAGACCACAAATAAAAAAAAGCTTTTCTTCTTTTCTGTATGCCTATTTGATAACAAAACATCTATGTTCTAAAAATTTTTTAAATGAATAATCTAAAAATCAAAAAACAGTTCTTGATACTTTTTATTCAATCATTTTATAAGTAGATTTATCCCACAAACAATGTGATTTTGGGTTTCAACAAAAAAAAAATCGATCGACTAAGGGAAATAAGTCATCTCTTTACAATGAGAGGCGAAAGTATTAAATGGGTAGTTTCCCCTTTGATAACATACGCTCTACTTTAATTTAAACAGTAGGGAAAATTTCTTCACATGACAATTACTGGGCTCTGGCTTTGCGTCCAGAAATTCTATTATGTCCACCCATATTTGAAAAATATTCTTTTTTTTTATTTAATTATTGATAAATAATTGTCGTGCTCTGCATTCTGTATCTCTTAGAATCCTGAAGGTATAAAAAAAGAACTCATTAAAACACCAATGAGCGTGTTTTACCATCAAGATAGATGTCTTCAATAAGGAATTCTTATTATTTCACAGAAACAAATAAAAGATATCTTTTTATATATATTGTTCCCTATCTCATTATTTCTTATCTTGAAACTGTCTTTACCAAAAATTTGGGTTTGCGTTTTTCTCTAAACATGGTGAGTAAAAGGAATGGGATTAAAACTCAAAAAAAAAAAAAAAAAAAAAAAGAAAGAGGAAACAAAACCATGATCACACACAGATAGTTACACGCAACTTGTTGCGTTAATTGCAGAAAAGAATTATTAATAAAAAAAAAAAGAATAGAGGAAAGTAGCGAATAAACGAAATGTAAAACAGTTACACTGCAATAACAACACACACACACACCTACACACACAAGTGCGAGTGTGCAGTCATGTTTTCTTTTTGATTCATAATTATAAGTGTCGAGCTTTTAAGGCCAGTAATAAAATTAACATGAAGCCAAAGGGAGTATACGATACGCAAGAAAGCAAGATACGTTAAAGGTACATATATATAGAGAGAGAGACAGAGAGAGACAGACAGACACAGGCAGACAGACAGATAGATAGATAGATAGATAGATAGATAGATAGATAGATAGATAGATAGATAAATAGATAGATAGATAGATAGATAAATAGATAGACAGAAAGATGGATAGAAAGATAGAAAGATAGATAGATAGATTGATTGATAGATAGATAGATAGATAGATAGATAGATAGATAGATAAACAGATAAGTAGATGGGTAGATAAATGGACAGATACACAGATACATATCCTTGTTAAGAAGTATGTAAAATATATAAAAAAAAAACTTGATAAGAGCATAAATCAATGTTAAGCCATGCTCGCAAATTGGCAATAGTTATGTCTGCAATGAGCGGCCAACTTGTTTAAAAAGCTCTAGCGCCCACATCAACGTTAAGTTTGTCCACATGAGAACGTTCAGCTTATGTTAAAGAATCCCAATCTATTTATAGATACTATCAAATGATAATGATTACATAGGTATGAATAGATGAATACAAGCGAGGCGTTGAACCTAAATGTTCTATTTAGAATTATCTTTAAATAGATTGGGAAAATACAAAATTAGCTGCATTCATGTACTCATGTCTTATATAAGAGAAACTGAAACATAAGACATCGCAGTGTGAAATATTACAGAGGGCGTCTTTTTATTGATTCTGATTGATGTTCAGATCTGTTGGGATCTACAGTCACGGAGATTATTAGGCTTCCGTCAAGCCTTGGGTTAGGGTCAACTAGATGAGGTCTGGCTCTAGCACCAGATACCTGCAAGCGAGATTCGAACTAAGGACCTCTGTGATGACTGTTATGTGGCACTCTACCTCCCTGTCTCTCTTTATCTCTCTCTTTGTCTCTCTCTGTCTCTGTCTCCCTCCCTCTCTCTCTCTCTCTCTCTCTCTCTCTCTCTCTCTCTTTGTGTCTCCGTCTGTGTCTCTGTGTCTCTCTTTCTCTATATTTCTGTATCTGTCTGTCTGTCTTTCTGCCTTTCTGTTTGCATCTCCTGTCTCTCTTTCTCTGTCTGTCTGTGTCTCTCTGTCTCTGTCTGTCTGTCTGTCTGTCTGTCTGTCTCTCTCTCTCTCTCTCTCTCTCTCTCTCTCTCTCTCTCTCTCTCTCTCTCTCTCTCTCTTTCTCTCTCCCCCTCCCTCACCCCCCTCTCCATTCTCCACCCCACCTCTCCCCCTTTTCCTCAAAGATTCTTTTATAGATGTCACCAAGATAACTGTCGCCCAAACGACTTGACCATCGTCACGAAAAGGAATGAGAAGTGTTTACCTGTGGTCTGGGTGTTATCTCCACCAGCATCTACACCGCCACCTGGTACAGGGGTGGGCGGGACTGTTGTCGTCAGGTTTACTTGGCCTGGGTGTGGGGATAACGATACAAGTTAGGACGTGGGTTGGTGAGTTATGGGAATGAAGGAGTAAACGATGATAATAGTAGTGATGACAGTTGTGATGTTGTTGTTGTTGCTGGTGGTGGTGATGATGATGATGATGGTGGTGGTAGTGGTGGTGGTGGTTGTGGTGATGATGTTGATGATGATGATGGTGGTGGTGGGAGTGGTGACGGTGTTGATGATGAAGATGATGATGATGATGATGATGGTAGTGGTGGTGGTTGTGATGGTGGTTGTTGTTGTGGTGGTGATGATGTGGATGATGATGATAATGGTGGTAGTAGTGATGATATTGATGATGATGGTGGTGATGATTTTGATGATGGTGGTGATAGTGGTGATTTTGCTGATGATAGAAGTTAATATCAATCATTTTTAGCCTTTTTTTAACACAACACAAAAATCAAATCGCACTATCTTTTTTTAACGCGCTTCAAATCTGTTTGAGAGTTTTATATCGGGAATACCTTGACTTGTTTAACCCTCGTCATTCATTTGATCAAAATGATGTTTTGGTGTCAAGAGTGGGAATGATTAAAAACTTCACTGCATATCAAACAAAAATGAGAAAGCGTCGTTTTGTTTGATAGACGGTGCAATATTTTTATCAGTTCCACAATGGTGAAAGCAAAGAAAAAAGAATAAACAAAAACAAATCACGAGCACGTATTAAAAAAAAATAGAATATAAGAACCTGCGAATATTATTATTTTCAATATAGAGATAAATATATATAAAAAAAAAACATTTGCACTTATATACAGATAACGCGGGTAAGTTGTTTATGAAGCTATCTTCAATATACAAACATAATTACTTATCAGATCAGGCCTATTTTTACTGTGCGAAGTTTTCATGTACTCGATTCTGTACAGGCAGTCAAAAAAAATTTAAATTAAAAAAAAAGAAAAAGGCACGAAATTGCTCAGTAAACATTCATTGAAAAAATCTATCGAGGACAACTTTTAACTGGGTCAGTTTGACCTGTTGATAAGTTCATTGACAGGAATTGTATGAGGTCATGTCAAAAACCTGGTCAACAGGACTGGCGTTTCGCATGACCTGGTTACCATTGATAAAATGGCAGTATTATTATTATTATTATTATTATTATTATTATTATTATTATTATTATTATTATTATTATTATTATTATTATTATCATTATTA